>VYZV01007126.1:1550-47349 GCA_013401275.1 Pandion haliaetus | reverse complement strand
ATGCTGCTCATCTAACGTCAAGGCAAATGATAAGCGAGGGTGAAGGGAGGGTCGTCCTTTGGCTCAGGCTCTCTCTCTAGGTTTCTATGTAAAGGTAGATGTTGTCTAACAAGTTTTGACTAGATACTTTTACCTCAGGTTTCCACCTATGCATCAAGAAACTTACAGGATGCTACTACTTCTGAAGCAAAACTGTACATATTTATAGCATTTTCTCTTAAAGTATGAAAGCAGATAAACAAATCAGAAGAAAAAACAGCTCCATAAATTGGAATAACTTTTAAATCTTCTAGAAGTATATTCAGATAAGGAGATACTATGTCAAATATACGGCTGTACCTTTGTAGCTGTTGCAAGATTGTAACTGGTACTAGTTGAAAGATCCTGAAAGAAGTGTTAAATGTCCAGTGTGTCACAGCGATGAAAATTACATTTTATTTTTGCACTTTCTTTTAGAAGTTTAAGTGAGCTATTTAAAAAAGAATAGTAAGTTTGGGACTTCAACTCTCATATTTTTCAAACTGACAGTGAAAGAAAATTACTATCTCAACCAATGCCTTAATCCATAGAACAAAGAGGACTTTATAGTTTAAACCTACTAAAATAACCAGTGTTAAATTCTTATAACTGTTTAGTGTCATTTAAACTTTTGCAATAAATGCATAATTTTTTTTTGGGGGGGAGGGCAGGTTTGACAAGCAAGAAAGGCAATTCTTGAGGAAAAACCTTAACAGTATGATTCAGACTAATACATAGCATTAGGTTTGTTATCAGCGAGGTGTATTAAAGTGGAAACACTGAACTAGCGAAGCCATCTTGTGTGTGGGATTATTAAATTCTCAGTTTGCTGTTGCTAATTTGTTAGCAGGCTTCAGTTGTTTGAGAAAGCTCATACAAACTCATTTTGCAAAACCGATTATTAGATGAAATGCCCTCTGTCGTTGCCGCTGGAGGAGTAGCTCTGAATCAGGGCTGTGTCACAAATGGAGTTAGCTGAATGATCTCAGTTCAATACCATTTACCTAACAGAATTACGGAGATGATGCTGCCGTAATGAATACGTTCTGCTCAGACAAATGTAGGCCCCTGGAGATAAAGAAAATTCAGTGCAGGGCTGTTTGCTTTCCTTGGTTGATATGAAGAGCTTGGACTCTAGGATAAGTCAGTCCTCGTGCTTTTGTCAGAATTATGTTACTTTTATGATTTGACAAAGTTCAGTCTAGTGACAGAAATGCAATTAAAGAGCTGTTTAGACTTGTTAGTTCTGAAAGACATTCTCCCTTACATTATGCTTCTTAAGCAGGTGTATTTTGTTCACTTTGATGAAATATGTGTTCAGTAGAATAGCATGGTAGTTAGAGATAATAGAGAACTGAATCCTTTCATGTATCCTACACAGAATATTGTGTTTTGTAGTCAGTGTTTCATGAGCAAACACAGGAACCAGCCTGAATAGTCGATTCTGAAGGATCCTTTCCACCATTTTTTTTCTTTTGATTCATGATGTTGTTCATATTCATACTTGCGAGGAAATTTTCAGAACAAAAATTGTTTCCATTTTTCAAATGGAATCTGTGAACCATATACTAGTATGAGTCGAAGACACGTGATAATAATGAGGACAGTTCTGTTACCAGATATTTAAAACAAGAATTGTTTATTAAAAACCAGTCTCAGAATGAAAGCAATTAATTTAATGTCAATGTTAAGATTTTCAAAAGGAAAACTGTTCCCCAGCGTAAATTTCTGTTTCACTACCATGTTCTCCGAGCACTGTGAGAACCAAGAATATTTTTCTGTGGTTAGTCTTTATGCATGTTCAGTGTCACTGTGAAGTACATAGAACTGTAGCTCTCAGAGCGCTAGACGTTTTTCAGAGGCATTTATTTGGAAAGAATTTCTGTTGGAATGTAAGAAATAGTTTTGCTTGTGCAGCCAGCAGTGTATATCTAGCACTTCATGTAGAACAGACCAGAATCTTAAAATATTTTCCTGTTAAAAAGTGTCACGGGTTAGTATTTGTCTTGTATATGTAATAAAATAAATATTCATTCTTTCAGGGTGAAAAAGGAGATAAAGGAGAACGAGGACCAGAAGGCATTCCTGGAAGAGAGGTAAATTGAATGATAATGAAACAGTCGAGTCACAAACTTTTGAGAGGGTGGTTAAGCAATGAAATTCAGAATTTATGTAAGGAGAGTGATGGATTNGAATTTATGGAAGGAGAGTGATGGATTTAGCAAATGTCTATGCCTGGAGAGCTAACATCCACAAGATGATGAGGGGAGACGGAGAGATGCATTCAGGTGAGATATGAGTTCTTAGGGCTTCAGGTTGGACAGGAGAGCTGTGGGTAAGGATGTGGTAGGTTCCATGATATTTCTTGGGAGGGCTCATGAGATAAGCTGAAACAAGCATGGGGATTAAAGCAACACAGTATAGATGAGAATCATTCCTGACTGGATAATCTGCTGGAATTGAGGGCATTTCTGGAGGCAGGGTAAAGCTAGGCCTGGAGCCTTGGTTTCTGAAAAGGAAAACGCACAGGCTGTTAGTCATTCCTGGGTGAGAGCCATGGGTCACTCACTGTGCCGTGTGGCTCATGTGATAGAGAATTTGAGTTAAAATGTCACTTTTCTTCACCGCCTATTTAGTTAATTGGTCTGGTCCATATTTGAGGTAGAGCATGAATCTGTGTCTAAAAATACTGGATTATCCTGATCACTGAGTTCACGTTCTAGCTTGAACCTGAGCTAACACTATAGACATGCCTAGTAATAAACCGTACTTTTGCTTAATTTATTTTTAAATTTAAATTTATGTTTTTATCTATTAAACCCTGATGAGAGGACAGAAAATGGGAATTTTTTTCAATGCTATACTAAAATGGCCAACCAGCATGATTTGAACAGCAAGATTTTTTTAAAAAAAGAAAATAAAATCAAGCCAGCAGTTTTATTTATCCCCCTCTTCCCCTCCTGTCTCCTCCTTGACCTTGTGGGGGTCAGCCTGGGTTTAGGTTTTAACACAGGATACTGTTGGCTCTCCCATTGAAAAGCATGACAGTTGAGGCAGAGAGCATCTCACAGAGGGATCTGAACCTGACTCTCCAAATTCTGTGGGGCATGACTGGCATTAGGACTGGAATCCAGATACAGGATTTGAAAAAAAACATTTAGCAAAGCTTTTTTAAGCAACTTTACCAAAAGAGTAAAAGGGACAATATTTGACACAGAAATGCTATGGCAGTCTAGCTGGGTCTACTGAAAATGCAGTAAAACAGACTACATAATTATGACACTTTTTATGTCATCTGGCTTTCTATGCACACTGTAACCATAAAAATATTTTTCCTATTTTAGGTTATTATAATTTAATGCTAGATAAATCAGGCTATTTTTGACTAATACTGGATGTCCTCCATATGAAAACATATACTATGTACTGAGCTGAAACTACGTTTAGGTATTCAAAGAGGTATTCTCTTGTAGCCTGCTTGTCTGTAAAGGTGAACCGTATACTTCTGTCATGCATACATATATGCTGACAGCATGGAAAAAACACATCTGTGTTTCTTTCCATAGCTCTGGGAACATTTCTGTGTTGGTCGTACACGATCTTCTTTACTACATGGGATCTTGTTCCATAAACCTTTTAGGAAGAGTAAGGTATACCAAGTATCTGGTGAACTCTAGAACATATTTGACATAGTGGCACTGTGAAAGTGTAAAATATCGAACCTTTATATTTTGAAATATTTACTGAATTGTTGTAATGTGTCAAGAAATGGTAGATTATCATCATGGGAACTGTCTAAAACATTTTGAAAGTAAAATTGCACAAGGCAGTATAACATTATATTGTTTGAATCCACACATAATTCCTTTTTAACAACACTTAGATAAAATGCTTTGGATTGAGTTATCACTGTGCATGGAGATGCCAGTCATTAAGTTTAAATTTAAAGGACTGTGTGTCATTGACTCTTGGTTGCTATCAGTGTCTCTCAAACTCATTCCGCATACAGAAATGTAACATCTGATATTTCTGCAATAATCAAGTTAATCTGCTTACATGGGTGTAATCTGCAGCGCTGTATAAAGAAAGCCTGAAAACACTTAAAGCTAGCGGTATCGGCTGCTGGCAGCTGTTGTCTCTGCCTGGGGGAGTGAAGGTTTCCATACTCGCAAGTGAAGAACTTGAAAATGATTACTGCACATTTTAACTCACACAAATGGTAGAAACATATTTGAATTTATTTTAATCAAAATCAGGAAAGTAGGTGTCACAGAACAGTTTTGTTTGCTGTTACTACTTGTGTTTTCTTAGCTGTACAAAAAGTTCTTGCTAGAATGAAGTCGCATGACAGAGGGGAAGCCAGACATGATTTGGAGACTAGGCTTTGTGTAATGATGAAGAGACACCTAAAAATTTTAATTCCCTCGTCCCTCACTGGTTGGGCTAACCGAGTCAGTTAATCTCATTGAGAACCAGGTTTGGAGGCAGGAACTGTGAATATATTTAACTGCTCTGCACATCTCCGAGTTTATCACTCCAGGAATCTGAGCCAAGATCTACAATGCCTGTGTCCCAGTCTGGGACATTATTCAGAATTCATCTGACAACATGAATACTTACTATAAATACTAGTAATGTGGTTGCCATTGTTTTTAGCTTCTTAAGGAGCAGTTATAAATAACTTAATATATTACTAGTGTAGTCCTCCTGTGTATATGTTCACATCACATCTGTATGCAGGTATTTGCCCATATAATATGAACGGCCAGTTTGTTTCAGTAGTATCTCTGTTTTATCCTTTGAGACTTTTTTAGCCACTTGACATTAATAATGCTATCATTTACATCACTGTAACAAGTGGAGCTTCACAGGCACACTGTCTGAAAGAAATCCTGATAAATACAGTTTCTTCTCCATCACACTTATATCCCATATGGAATAAGGACAAAGTTGCAGTACGAATATCCATGAAACTTATCTGTGGAGTAAGAACGTTGTATTCGTACACTTGTCAGTTGAACTGTAATGGAAAGAAAATCTTTGTCATTGAAACTTTTAGACTCTTTTTGGAGTAATGTCATTTTCTTGATCAGTGGTGCAGGTAGGAAGTGAATACCACAGGATACTACCAATTAATGTTTTGCTGACAGAAACTAAATCCTTCAGCAAAAGTAAGTGAAAACAGAAAGTTTTGTCATATCTATCAGCATGTCATGCATAGCTAGGGGAAGAATAGAGTCTTTCTTGTAAATTATAAAAAAAAAAAAATGTAAAAAATCTGAAATTAAAATCAGGTATATAGTCTCTGCAGCATTAAGCCGAGTGATTCACTGATTATTTTTTTTTTCTCCTGCTGGGAAAGGTGATACCCTAAGTGACTTTTTTAAAACTTTCCTACATAAAATGTTGTTACTCTTTACGTACCTGAAGTCAAAGGATGGACCTCTCAAGTTCAGTGAGCAATGAAAAAAATCCCAAGTTTTCAATGGACAGATGGAAAACATCAGACCTTTTTAGTTTTATGCTTGCGGGAAAAGGTGAGCAGAAGAATGAACATTTTTAAAGGGACCCAGTGTCTTGATATGATAGTAACAGTCGTTTACTTTCGTGCCCTCATGGCCTGTCTCTCTAATCTTGAACTCTGTTGGTATTAGCATTGTAAGGAAATATTTGGATAGGAAGGGAAGAATCCTATTGCTTGAAAGTATGAAGTTGGTAGTGATATTTAATTATATTTGGAGTTTGAGGATTCTGTTAGGAACAAAAGTATAAAGAGATAGTAGGCATTGCTCAGGACCCAGAAAATTCTAGTAGTGTAGCAATTTGAAGTTTTTGAATGACATTAATGAGAAAAGAGCGTTGGCAATATTTAAAAGTATGAGACATAAACTGAAAAATAATATATTGTTTGGAGCTTTGAAAATACTTCAGTAAATTAGAAAAGTTATCCCAAGATATGCAGCTTGGTATTGTACAGCTGGCTCTGAAGCTGTTGTTTTAATTTAGATTTTAAGGCTGCTCTGTGGAGAAAGTGTAGTTCTGTTGTCTTATGCGTTAGAGTATTCTCAAGTTTTATTACTTGGTAGAGGTTGTTGATTCGATCTATAATAATTTGGTTGTACATTGTCAGTTAGTATGTTGGATTGTTTATTGTATTTTCAGTACTTTAGATAATATGTGTTGTTCTAGGAGATTTTAACCTGATGTGAGGTTGAACCAGATTACTCTAATGCAGGCCAGGGAATTGTAAATAATGAATGATGTTTCTTTTCCAAACTGATATCTTTTACAGTGGAAAATCTGTTCTCCTCAAAAGATTATGCCAATCTTACAGCATTTTCCATTGCCACATGCATGCAGCGTAGTGTATGTGACACAAATAGGTGCATTTCCAGTGGGCAACACTTGGCTGCTGCAGGAGCTGCTGGAGTCCTCTGTTTGGGGTCCAGCTGATCTTTGCATTTTTTCATTGGGAAGAGCACCTGTCATCAGCTGCTGGTACATTTTAACTGTTTCATCTTTTTTCTGTGATGATGTATAAGCACTGTCTGCTGCTCGCTCTCTCTGTGAGAAAGTTTTCAGTGTATGATACACTTTTCTCAGGCCTCGGTGAACCTGCTAGAGCATGTTGAGTCAGAATTCATCAAGCAAAGCATTAGGGCACAAAAAACATGTTTTACTTGGAAGGAACACTTAACATAACAATTTTCCTAATGTTCCTGAACTCTAGAAAGAGTTTTCTTATTGATAATTTCATGCAAAGCTAATGATTCAGTTATTTTGGTACTCTTTTTCAGACTTCTCTGCTCAAGTCCAAGTTTGTTACTGTGGTAAACATTTTGTCTCAGGGTGAGAGGTTAATGCACGTCTCGGCTATTTCCCAGCTGTGGCTAAGTAACTGACGGCAGCTGAGCAAAGGCTGTGGGCCCTGTCTTCTAACACTACTGAGGTTTGCCTTGTGGCTGATACCTGTCTCTTGGTCTCACTAGTTTGTCTTCAACGAGCTGTTGACCAGGACCCTGACTGTCGATGCCCTTGGTCCCTCTGGTCTCCAGTCCATATGGAAGCCCTTCAGTCCAGTTGTCCGCTGCCAGGCAGCGTAAGCCTTAGAAACTCTGGCAGCTCTTACAGAGTTTCCCAGTGAGCTTCCTCTCCTTACCCTAGCTTTCTGGAGGCTTCTGTGTTTGCTCCCAGATCAGCTCATTGTCAGTCTACTGCTGAAAGGCTTCCTCGAGCTTCCCTGGCCTGTCACTCAAATCCCCTTATTTGGGCTGTAGAGTTTTTATCACAGTCAGCTAATCGGTCTCAGCCAGAGAGGTGTCTGATCATTAAACCGTTACAAATCCCTTGTGTGGCTTTTAAATCCAGCTGAACATCACAGTGTCAAGGCTAAAAGCAAGAGACAACTCTGCAAGAAAATCTAATTTACAGAAGCAGACTCCTTTAAATTACAGGATGCTTTCCCCATCCTGTGCAAGCACCGACACAGGTTTCCCTTTTAATATAACCCCTGTAGGTTATGTGGGAGTACTCGCAGAAGGTCTGTACTTGGTTCAAGTTGTTGCTGTCATTTGATGGGCAGGTTAGATGATATTCTGAGGGGCTAGGAGTCCTTGGTAAGGTAGTTCCTGAGACACTACAGGCGTATGGGATATCATTTCCCAGCACAAGCAGCAAGCTGTGAATCCTCTGTTCCCTTCATCTTCTGTCCTTTTTGCTAGTGATGATAGTAGTACCACTTTGCAGCTCATCATGTTGACCCAAAAGAATTGGCTTAGGGGAAGGTGTTGTTTGGGTTCCCTTTTCTTGCAAAATCTTTGACTGTTCAGATCTTATCCAAAAGATAAGAAAATCTGAAAACATAGGAAGTGAAAAACTGTTTAGTTCTCTGGTTCTGGTTATACCTGGCACTTCTTTTGAATGAATAAAATGTTCTCAGACTTGGTAAGGAATGTATTTATCACATCACTAAATAAAGCTATTTTTTCTTCACCATGGAACTCCAGAGCATGGCAAATATCGTGTGAGATCTGTCGCTGGTTTAAAAGGAAAATTCAAATAGAAAAACTGTCGCCTTTTATGCCAGTACTGTTGGGACACCATTAATAAAATCCCATCCTTTGAAGAATTTGTGAAACCATGGTCCCTTTTAGAGCTTTAAAGCACAGTTACTGCTTTTTAATTGTTTTCTTCTCCAAATCCAGTTGGTTTTGTAGGCTGACTAAGACTCCAGTAAATTAATGTCACAGAAAAGTCTGGTTAAATATTTCTCAAAAATAGCGTCAACCAATATGGTAACTTCTCCTTTAAATTCCTTCCACCAGAAGAAATACCATTGTCATCCCCTTCCAAATAAAAAGCCTGCTTCTAGTTTAACCTTTCCCCCATTGGCCCCAATTTTGCTGACTTTACGCCCTTATTGATATTTGTGATATACTTGTTCCAGTAATTTCTCTATTGGTCAGCAATTGTCTTACATTAATACCTGTCTTACTATATGTATAAAAAACATTTCTCATTTTTGCCATTTCTCGTGTTGTTATCTCGTTAGCCTTGAGTTGGCCTCATACATGCATATCCTAATGTTTACTTTACATTTTGGCATCCATAGAGGAACCATAATGTAAGTTTATTCTGACCTGTAAAAAGACCAAGCTGTAGTCCTTACAGAGGAGAAAAAGTACCAGCTGAAGGCTGTTCGGGAGCTCACAAATGTGTATTATTTTATGGCTCCCCAAAAGGTAGAATTAGAACTGGATAGAATTCAATAATTCATTTACCCTCTGTTATGAGAGCTGCTGGAATTTTTACTCAGTTCTTGAATTACTGGCAAATGTGTTAACAGACTCCTTAGACTGATAAAAATTAGTTTGTTGTTTTCAAAACTGACCTCGTTCTCCTAAAATATTGCAGAAAATGAGCTTTTCTAATTTAAAGGTTAATCTAAAATCATCCAAATTATATCTGTTTAGATAACCACATCCATTTTACTGAAGCATCCTGTTCTGGTCTCTGCCAGAGACAGGATACTGTACTGTACTGTGCTAGAAGGGGCTGCAGATTTGACTTAGCACAGGAATTCTTACTTCTTATGTCATTTCAGAGACAGTCAGCAGCAGCTAAACCTCTCAGCAGCTTTAAAAGGGTGGCTGTATGGAAGAATAGGCATGGTGCAGTACCAGATGTGGTTTTGCAAGCATTCGCTATGTCTGGGACTTATTAAGATGATATTATTTTTAAAAGATATATAGTGTGTAGAAGAACAAGCAATACTTCTAATGGGATAACCTTTTAAGCTTTTTTTTTTCTTCCTGGTTCTACTGCTCTTTCTTGGGGTTTTAAACTGCAAAGGAAAGCTAATTCAAGTATCTTAAAATAAATCCTTTCTATAAAAACCTTCCTGGGCACTCAAAAATCCTGCTTCAAACACTGTAAGGCTTGTTGTCAAATATGTAGTTTCCCCTTGTCCTTTTTATGTAAGGTCGACCTCCGTGGTCACCATCTCTGCAGTAGCTGTCAAGCTGCATACCTCACCGAGGCGCACTGCAGGAACACTACTAAAAGCTTGAAAAACACCAGTTAGGAAAAAATGAGGTTCATAGTTTGACAGTGCATGGCTTGGGTTCACTATCTTTCATCTGCAG
Source organism: Pandion haliaetus (assembly GCA_013401275.1). Classification (NCBI taxonomy): domain Eukaryota; kingdom Metazoa; phylum Chordata; class Aves; order Accipitriformes; family Pandionidae; genus Pandion; species Pandion haliaetus. The sequence goes on along the minus strand of VYZV01007126.1, from coordinate 37,687 downwards.
TTGTCTTTTCTATTCAGTAGAGACACACACAGATACATATTGCTGTCTGTGAGTTGCAGATTTTTTTTTTTTAGCCTTATCTTTTCTTTTTTGTAAATACACAGCCTAAGAGCTAATTCTTAAACTGAAACCCATTGTTCCACTGCTGATTTGCTAATGCTGATTTTGAACCAAATCCATACAGTTTGCATACCTGAAAAATCCCTAAAATGGCTTTTTAGAATATGGAGTGGATGTGTTTTATGCAGTCTTTCAGAAGGAGGTGGAAAGTAAAATGCGGTAAATGGAGACAATATTAAAACTATGTCATACATATGCAGACTGTATAAAGAAAGCAATTTTTTGGCTTGGTTTTGAATCCATCTGCCTATTACATTTTTTAAGTTCAAACGGCAAAACTACTTCTGATTTAACTATTACATATTTGGCAAGCTTAATAAAGGACAAATCAAAGCTAAATCAGGGGTATTTACAACAACCACAAATTTAATCCAAAGTGGGTACTTAAATGCTCATATAGTTCTAAATTATGTTCCTTCCAGATGGTGAATTAATGTAATTTTAGCAGGAAGTGAAGTTGCACAAATATGCAGTATTTAGAACACTCACTGATTTAATGTTTCTGTACCCACCAAGGCACAGATGTTACTTATCATTTTCATGGCAGTTGTCTCTATCTTTCCAATTATTGCAAACTGAGGAAGTGAGTTTGCAAGGGCAAAAAAGGGGGCTGGGAAGAACTTAAGTTAGTAAACCCTCATTCAAATGTAGATGAATCTCTTCTGTCCTCAACCTATTTAACCTCTGCAATAATAACGATGGCGGCCTACTTATGGAGTATCTCATTATGATTCGGTCCTGTATCGCCTACATTGGTTTCTAAGTAAAATCTTTCAACCTGTAGAGCTCTCTCTGACTTACAGTGTACATGCTCTCCTGTCACATGCCTCTAAAGCAATGATCAGAGGGAAGGCATAAGACAAATCTCTTGGCTTAAACAAGGAGTTCCTGGCAGGTTGGTCCAGCATCAGAATTAAGTTCATTCCTAATTGCAGAATGGCTTGAATTTGCAGGGCATATTTTAAAACCTCTTGCTTTTCCGTGTGTTTTGCAGCAAGGAGAAGACAACAAAGATTATGCGCTGGGTGCTAAAGATTTTTTTGGGGTGCTTTTGGTGAGACATGTTAGTGGAAGAGCTGTATTGTAGACAAGTCTAGAGGGTAGATTCAGACTAGATAGGAGGAGGAAATTTTTTACGATGAGGATGGTGAAACATGGGAAAATGTTGTCCACAGAGGTTGTGGATGCCCCATCCCTGGAAACATTCAAGCTCAGGCTGGATGGGGCTCTGAGCAACCTGATCTAGTTGGTGATGTCCCTGCTTATGGCAGGGAGGTTGGACTAGATGACCTTTAAAGGTCCCTTCCAACCCAAATCATTCTATGATTCTGCAATTGTGAAATTGCTGCATATGTTACATGTAAGACTAGGCAGTATTATCTGCTTCTCCAGCTGAAGGCAGAACGAAGGAGGGAGGTATGAAGGACTCAATTATTTCTCTAATTGCTTTTTCAAACCCTGGTGAAGATCGGAATGTTAGAGGATGTGCAGCAGCTCTGGAGCTGTATCCTGCTGTTGCTCACCAGCTCAGCATTGCTGCTTGAAACATAGAATTCACAGCTCTCTGTCTGCCTCTGTCTCTCCCAATTTTAGCGGAGGTTAAGTGAATGTACTCATACTTTCTCTAGTATTTTATTTTATCTTTGTCGGTCGCAGACCTACTGGGACTGCAAAGGAACTTTGTATTTCTACACGCTACTTGCCATAATGAGGCACAATCAAGTAGATAGTTTGCTTTGTATGTTTAATTATGTGTTGAAGACAGATGCGGTCTTCGATAGATGTTTCTCTGTTCTCAAAATAATGAAAATAAAGAATTATGAGATAGTAATACTAATAATGTGATAATATTTTAAGGCTTAGGTGGTTAGTGTATACTAAATCACAGCACTACAGGATTTTGTTCAACGCTTTCCACAGATGACAACAAATATGCATTTTTCTTCTTTGCTCAGGGACTAAAAGGTGACCCTGGTAGTCCTGGCGTGGCTGGTCCTAAAGGAGAAAAGGTACTTTTTTACCTGTGAAGTTGTACGTGTATGTGAGTATGCATGACATTTCTTCAATATTGAATACATTGTCTTAACTACATGACGAACACCCACTGCTGCCATTTGTGTAGTTTAAGGGTTGAAGAATATGAATACAGACTAATTGTAAATATGGAAGCCAAGTACTCTTTATCACAACAAATTTTGAATGGATTCAGAGCAGGAACCTAAATTCAATGTTCTGAATTGCTCTCTGGGTGCTCTGATTTGCTCCCACAGACTGAACCTGAATGTCTCGCAGTGCAGTTCATGCCTCAGTGACCTAATTCTGTGAACATTTTACACAGTCAGATGTCATTACATATGTGAGCTGTCACACTGACTTCAGTGGCCACCTTGTGCATGTAAGCTGCAGCTTGTAATTTAACATATGCAAATGTGTTTTGAAGGACTGCTTTTTTTAAGCTGTGATTCATTTATGCAGATGCCTGCCATTTTTTTTCCATTTAACCTATGGTGAACTGTGTACATCTACACCATTACTGAAAAAGAATATTGCTTTACTCGTATATTTTAATAATCAGAGCATGTTTGATTATACTGAATTTACTTCTGCAGTGGTGCATATCCTCTAAAATGCCTAGAGGTTAAATATGTATAGCTAGAGAGATTGCTGATTTACTTACTCTCCTGTTTTAACTAGGGAGATGCAGGACCTCCGGGACCAACTGCCTTGAGTGTAAGTACATGTAAAACAACAACAGATGAAAGAAAATCGCTAAGAGATGTTTCAGTTTTTCGCTTTCTTGCAGTGTAAATACTTTCAGTATTAAATTTAAGAGCCAAGTACCTTTCTTTGGAACACCTCTGCATTTTCTATATGAATTGTGAAGCAGAAAAAAGGGAATTTTATAAATATAAAGAAAATAAGCATATTTAAAACATCTTCTTTCCCAACAAATGTTAACAAGAATATTGGCTTTTTTATTCTGTGTATAGATAGTATAGGCTGGTTAAAGTGAAATAATTCCATTGTTATTTTTACTGAAAAACATTTTTCAGTAAAAGCTTGCAAAACTACTTAATTTTTTTTCAGATATTATAAATATTCTATCATCAGGTTATTTTATTAAGTACTTGTATATGGGGCATTGCACTCATAAGTGACACAGTATTATATATATATAGCATGCATATCTTCAAATTTGATGCACAAGACCCTATTTTCAGGAAGTTAAGGACGTAGGGACGCATCCAGCAGCCAGATAGATGTGACGCTGCCACAGCTCCTTGCCCTCCAGTCCAACTGGTAGCGGGGCTGAGCGTGCGCTCCCAATTGGCACGCTAACATCCATACAACACATACAGACCGGTGTGGCCACACAAGTCAACACAGATGGACACACTCAGCACTCCCACAAACACAAACAGCACCAACAGCCTCATCCTGGTACTCTCTCTGGCTGATCATGATGGCGGTCTGGTACTGGGAAATGTGGACATATATACAACGTGCATCCCTCTAGCAGCTCTGCTGACACACAGCATAACCAGTAGATGCCCCTGCTCCTGCTCTCTCCAGATACTGACACCTGGACATTGAACACCCCCCCGCCAAGGCTCACAGACCCACTCCAGTTGCCAGTGCAGACCTCCTCAGTCACAGACTACCGCTTAAAAGCACACATGTACACACACACATGTGTATTTCCTCTGGTTTCCAGGTCATTTCACCTACTTGCCACCAGTCCAGCTTGATAATCGCTGTTGATCATACTACACACTTGCATGCTTGCGCTCACTCCATTTGTTGGTACCCCAAAGGCATAGACCATCGTCTTTTATGAAGCACGTCATATGCTTCTGGTTCCTTGCATTACACAGTAACGCTGCTACCAATAATAAAAATAATTGAAATAATTTCATTCTTGACTTAATTTATAGTCCATTTAAATTTCAGTGATTGGACATGTCTAATAATATTTGAGAATAGCACATGATTCAGTATGAAGCGTTCTCTATCCAGAAAAAGAAGTGGTAAAATTCTTTTCACACAGGATAGAAAATTGTTTAGTTTGTCCTTTCAAACACTTGCAGAGTTATGTGTCGTGGCCTTGACATCCATACAATCTTTTTACCTTACGTAATGATCACATATGCATAGCAAACACAGACTGGAAAGGAAAAAGAAATGTAACATTATAATGATGGAAAATCACTTACTAGATTCATATGAAGAACTTTATTTCAATAATTTAGGGTTTTTTATGGTTTCTACAATTCTCAGAGGGAAAAAAGCAGACAGCTGTCTGTCTTTACAGAAAAAGTCTGTGTATCAGACTTAGGAAGTCACAGATTTGGTCACCAATTCATTTATTGCCTTTCCTGCAATTTACCTGCAAGAAGGAATATGTGAGGTCAGACATGACAATTAGTTGTCTTTCAAGTATGAAGGAAAGACTTCTTGAGGGTGGATCTAACAGTTTCTTTGTGAGGATCTGGTACACGCCTGTGCACCAGAAAAGAGAATTGACCTGCATATTAGTTGTATTCTGGCTAGATAGTGCCATAGAGATGTTGGAAGATGCTTTTAATTTCCTTGCAATGGTCTGTGCCCTAAGCGTGTAAGAAGCCTAAAGAGAAATTCCCCAAAACTCTCCAGGGCAAGTTTTGCTTCATAAGAGTAATAAATTCTGTCTGAACCAAACTTATTTTGCTCACAAACTGAAATAAGAAGGCCTCCCACTAAGGACAGTCCATTTGGGTAAAAACAATTGAAAATGGTGCAAAAGAGCATGGCAAAAATGAAAACAAAGAGAAAAGCTCCTGAATTCCCAGGCTGTGGTTCCACAGCATGAATAGCTCTTCCCCCAAACTGTGTTATGAACTATTTCTACACTGTTCCTATTGCCCATGTAATCCTAAATAAACTTAATAAGAACTATCATTCATAGTGTAAATTATTATAGATTGTCTTTTTCACTCTCTTCATTTCCAAGACTGAGTAGCAAGGATCTCCATTAGATCTGACAAACATTGAAGGATGTAACCAGAGACCCATAACGTAAAAAGAAATTCTACTCTAAAGTTTCAAAATTAAGTTGCCATGTTTTATGGTACTTGGTTTTGGATTAGGAAATCTAAATATCCAGTGTCTTGATTTCCTGGAGATAAATTAGTACTGTGTCCCAAGATCAGTGTCTGTTTGCTACAGTTCGTGTCTTGCTAGAGGTAAACAGGGCCATTTATGTCCTTCAGCTCTTGAATATATTGTCAAAATGTGTGTTGAAAGAGGTAACGGTGAAATATTTTTAGTAAACAACCTTGATTCTAGGATTGTTACTGCAATAGATGGATTGGAGTAGATCTTGCTTCAGACAGATTCTTACAGGCCTTGAAGGGATCATTGAAACAGAAATAGGATGCTTCTGAACATAAGACATAGGAAGAAGAATTGAGGATGCCTATTTTCTGTGCGCTGTAGAACCATATAATGGTCCTTTTGAGCGTTTCTTGTGTAAATGATGGAAAAATGACTACATCCATTCTGATAGCAGCACCTGGGTATGTTAGGCCTCTTTTGAATGCATTCATTGTCTTCATTTGCAGTTGTGGACATTTAGCTTTCCTAATAGTCGTATTCAGAGGTTAGTAGTATGATATCAAAAATCAGAAGCTGCTTTCAAATTGACTGAATTTACTCCTTCTGTACCTTCAGTGATTCACGTTCATAAAATAGACTGTCAAAGAATTACATTTCTTTGATTATAAAATGCTGTGCAAATGTTTCAGTTCAGTTGATTCAGGCATAGCAAGATGTCTTTGCGTTGGTACATCCACTGACGGTCATCTTCGCGCTTGTTAAATTAAACATTTTAAATTTTAAGAAAGCAGACACGAGTCTTCAGAGGGATGTTAGTAACTGACGTACTGAAACATTTTTGTGTAGCTGCTGAGAGAAGAGACAAGAGAAAGTGTGAACTGGTTTAGCAGTTTGAAGACAGATTACAACACTGCAGGAATATACGGCCCAGCAGGAAGGCTTTCTCTCTTCGCCACTGTAAATGGTCATGTGTTTCTGTTGGCAAGAGCTAAAAGACGACAAATGACATCAATAGTGGTGGCTCGGGGAAAACCCAGTCTTCAGAGTTGTTTTATTTGTGTGACTTCTGTGTGGCTGTGACTCTTAGGATATATAATCATGAAAGGAAGATGTCGTATCTTGCTGTGAATAAGTAGTAGGTCAGATAATATCAAGATTCATGTGTCACTGAATTAGAACTTACTATGTCGGGACCATTCACGCTGTTAGAGCCAAAATGTGGCATCAGTGTTTCAGTTATGAACCCTGTTAAAGCAAACTTTTTAAATGTTCCATTCATTTGGGACTCATGCATGATGTCATAACGTTATCCTCTACTTATCGTCATTTTTAGTTTTTCCTAATGTGAAAATGATTTATTACTTTTTATCAAAATGCAAAATGAATTTTTATGCTGTTGAGCAGGGAGGGAAGAGGAGTGAAAATAATGACACACTGTTAGAGCTAAGTCCAAAATGCATTTGAACAGGGAGGGAGGGAATATTGAAAGGCACTTGGTTTTGCTCAAACTGGACAACAGGGCCTGGGTCGTCGACATTCTGCCCCAGTGCAATTGCATACTGGGACAGGTGGGAAACGATGGCTTTACAGAGCTCTGCTGCCCTGTGAGCTCTTCCATTCCTATGTATTTCCATCGAAATCATACACCAGTGGAATAAGCTGGAGAAGGTCTACCATATATACCGGTCTCGGTATAAACTAGAGCATCAGCAGCGTTGCACAGGGCTGGAGCGGTCTGCCCACACACAGACCTGCACCCTGGTCTTGTCCTCAGCACGGGGAGCATGAAGGTGGCAAAAGGCTGAGACTGCTTCACTGCAGTCATTCCCAAACAGCTGGGTGGTGGTCCTTCAGTCCGCGGAGAGTTGTCCATAGGTCATCTACAGAAGCATGTAACAGTGAGTAGTATAAACTCTTGTTTTTTCATTTGTCTGTGCTATTGGTACGTGTGAAAGTCTAAAAGATGTCAGTGACTCTGTGTGTAAAAGTGCTCGGGCATCCCTGATGTGTAGGAAATCCCACATTGCTCAGAAGCAAGGTGAGCGCGCTCTGTCTTCCAACATGAAAAAATGCAGAAGAGAATGAAGTTATTGGTACTGGGAGGAAAAAGCTGAATTTTTAAAAGTGCTCAACTGACAAATACAGCCATTATAGTCTCTGTAGAGAATGAGGGATACTTGGAGGCAGTACGTATGGCCGAATTCATAAATACCCAGCCGCTGTAACGACCTAGCAGGTGGACAAGCATATGCCAAACTGTAAAACAGGAAATAATACCTCTACTTTTTTAAAATGCAAAAATTATTTTATGAGTTTGAAATGGAAATTTCATAGTTCAGAAAGTGCATTGCTCTGAAAAAAATGTAGAGCTCTGAATACTCCTGGTTGATGTCAGTTAACAGAAAATCTCTACTGAAATCCTAAAGCATGCACGCCTTACAAAACTTCTCACTTGCAGCACTAGCAGAGAATTCGGAAAGAAATTGTGTATGCCTAACTATATGTTTCTGCAGTGAATAGGATTATAATCGCAGCCCGTGTGTTTCTGTACTTTTCTTTAAGGCAGGTACTGAAGTCCTGTTAATACAATTTCATCATTCTTGCATGATGAATTAGAGGGGAAAAAAAGAAACAGCGTTGTAGCACAAAATATGCTAAGCTGTAAAAAGAAATAAATGAAAAAATTCATAGGCTTTATGTAGAATCCTAATGAAATTGATAATTTCAATAGTTCTAAGTATATTTGATTCATGTGTTATTCATACAAACACATTTTAGTGGCTCAGATCATTAACTCTTGACATATATGTGCATATTTAAGCAGTTTTAGTAAGGATGTAAAGTTTTTCTATGTTTCCATGGTGTCAGTTAACACTACACGAGTCAAGATATATGTATGTATTTTGTCTCCTTGGTTGTGGTGGCAGTTTTATGGGAGTAGTCCAAAGTCATGATTGATTCTCGTCCTTTCTTTATGCTGTCTTTAATTTCTCTGGTATGTTCTTTCTGAATTGCTCTGTAAGTACTAGTTGTCTCTTTTCATTAGTACTTTTCAAGTGTCTTATAATGCATGCTGGGAACTTTTCTCCCTAATTATGCCCACTTGATGCAGGGATATATTTAGTCTTTAAAAGTTTAAGTTCCCTGATAAATTGTACTGTAGCCGAGGACACTTCAGAGAATAAACAGGAGGGATTATACTGCTATGTTGTGTGGGTTTGTCAAAATGTGGAATGTGGTGGCAGAAGCTGGGGACTGTTTTCTGCAGGGGCACAGCTGGCTCCGCAGCTTGCCCACTCTGGTATCCCCTGCTTAAGCCCATGCGTGCCATGTCAGAAGCGTGACAGGTGAGGGAAGGTAGTGCAGCCATCTCTTGTAAAATATATGATAACTATTCCTCTTGACACTCGATACACTGCTTTTAGTTCCTGAGGAAAACGAGCGTCCGTACGTACGTTCCTGCGAACCTATCCCTTTCAGGGGTTATAAAATAGTCATCCAGATGGCACCAAGTGTTTACGCAGAAGCCGAGGCTTAAGTCGGTCACAGACAGAAGTCCCCAAGACTTGCTTACTAAACAGATAGTTGGAATGTTGGCTCCTAGGTCTGGTTAAATCGAGCCAAAGGAAGCTGGCGCACAAGTGCAGCGCGGAGGCGGCTGCAGGAGGAAGCTGCAGATTCAGGCCCGAGCAAGCTCCGCCGTCACTTTTGGCTCTCCCCTCCCTAAACAAACATCAGCAACAGATTACGCAGCTTTCCCATCGGAGCTTCGGCAGTTATTCATGTAAAGCTAGAAATCACTTTCGGCAGTGTCGCCTAGGAATTTCACAAATTCATTTGATGCAACGCTTTGGTCACAGCGTAATTATTTGGCATTTATATGGAACTCCAAAGAGGAGGCGTTTGGTATCCTGGTGTTCTTGCTCTTGTAACAGGCAGCAGTATTTTGGACGATTCTTCCTGAAAAACCTTGTGCCAGTTTTTGCTTATCTTGACTTCTGCACACGATTCCTTTCTTTTCTCACAGTGGAAAAAATAAGTCATCTGAATAACTTGTATTGCTTAAGAAGGGGACACACACACCCATTAGTAAGCATCTCAACTAATATCATCCTCTTTCTTTTCATGTAATGACATAAAGGAGAGCAATTCTAGTTAACTAAAGAAAGTATAGACAGAAAATTATATTTTTGTTCTAAATCTCTTCTTTTCATATACATCCCTCAAAGAAAAATCTGAAATTTATCCACTTGGGCTTTTTAATGTAGGTGTATTAATTTCATGAAAATACTGAACTGTTCAGTTGTTTTGCATGAGATAGAGTGATCTTTAGCTCTCACAGTATAACTTGCAAATATTCTCTTCTTTAAAAAATGCTTTTGAAGTATGGAAGCAGATCCTATTAAGATTACCCTTTTAGCAAAATAGAAGCTGTTTTAGTAGTTTCAGTCTGTTTTTTATCTTCTTTATGTAGTAGTACTGATACTGAAGGTGCAAGTGAAGACCGATGTCTTAGCCTCACAGAAAATTTCTTTTTCAAAAATTTTCAGTCTGCTAAATTGGTATGAATGTAATTTATATGTCCTTCATTAGAAGAATGATTTGAGAATAGTCCCATATGCAGTAGACATCAATGTAAAGAATCGTTTCAGATTACACCTCAGGATTTTAAATGGTACTTTTTTTGCTTAGAAAATACACCCATGTCTATTAAAAGTACTAGGTTCATAAATTGTGAACTTCTGTGAAATTACTCTTCCAATTTCCCTTTGAAATGATCGTCTCTGAAGCAAAGTAGATTTCAAGTTAAGTTACCAGAGAGAGTTACAGAAATGACCAAACCCAAAGCATAATGAGATCAATGAGGAACAAATTTTCTGTTTGCTTCAGTAATAAATTATCATGAAAATGTAGCTGATCATGTTTTTTGGCAGACTGTAATACTTCTGCTGAATGCCATCTCCTTTCCCACAGAAGTAAACAGTTTGGCAGCAGTTCTGAAAGCAAAATTGTGGCCCGTTCCACTTTGCACTCCCAAGCAAGACAGTATGGTTACTGCAGTAGTCGTAAGAGGCCAAACGTGGGGTACAAATGTTTCAACTTGCCATCTCGACTGGCTTCAGTAAGGATGCGAATGAGACCAGGTCATGTCTGGAAATGCTGAAGACAGAGGTATTTGAGATAAGTGGTAGTCTGATTTCCCTCACTAAACGGTAATACAACAAGAAATTAGTCATCCATCTGTGATTTTCCTCTGCCATTTTTCCCATTCTAGCAAAATTCTGTAACGGTGAAGCATGTCGGCAGGCTCTGTGGGTTTCCATGTGGGTGGTGATGGGCAGTCTTGTGGACAAGAAGAGGAAACCATCGTAGTCACATTTCAAGATCTCCTTTTCCCTCACCCTCCTGCTTGGACTTCGAGGTAGGGCAGCAGGACAGTCGCAGCATGTACTCTGGCTTGAAGATATCTGGGAAACCAACACTGTAGCTGTCTTGACTGCAGGGAAGGTATTTGTATTTCAGCTCCTTTGCTTGCTGAGGGTAATAGCCCGTTCTTCTTACATGAGAGGAAACCACTCGTTTCCCCTCAATGTGGTACAAACAGGCCAAAGAGAAAAATATCCTCAGAATAGGATAGAAGGATCACAGTGACAATCATGACCTGCACAGTAGAACTTGTCTCCTGGTAACACCTCCAGATAAGTAGATGAATTTAAGACTGAATTCAACTGCATCTTGATGCATCCTGTCTGGGATGCTGGGACATTCTTGCATGAGCACAGCCACAGCAGTACCACCCATCCCACGAGTAGTATTTGGGTGGCTGGGGAATGCTCTTCAAGTCAGTCAGGCTGCAGCTCTTTCCCGTGACCAGATGTTGTATTACGTCAGGAATTTGGAAATCCATGGTCACTTTTTACCTGACTATTGATTTGTGTGTTTCTGTACTGCTCTACTTGTGGATTTTACAGAGGGATCATTGTATATTTAATTCATCAGTGCGACAGCTTTTCTTTATCCTGGTGAGAACCATGCGTTGAACTAGGTCAAGCGCCTGCAGTGGGAATTGCCCACCAATTCGCTTGTAAAAAGGTTTAAGTGTTAGTTTTGTTTCAGTAGGGCTATACCTTTCTGTTTATAAACATATTGTTTCCAAATTGCTTAGCCAAATCATGTCTCTTATAGCTGGGTCTTTTTAAAGTAGCAAACTTTATCGTTATAAAAGCTCGTATATTCAAATGGTTAAAAAATACCCTATTCTTACATTACATGAGGTGCTTCTGCATACCTAATTTTGTCTTTGCTTGACTCATCTCACTAAACTACATATGCTTTCTCCCTGTCTAGTAGCATTTATTCCATAAAAGTCAAGGTCGTGTTTGCTGGAATTCGTAGTGAGGGAAAAAAAATGGATGAGAGTAGTTTGTGTATAGAATACAGAAACCAGTCTATAAAAGCCTATAATTAAATAAATTTTGTGCCTTAATTAGACCTGCCTTATTGTTGTTAGCATTTGTAATTTCTGATTTGTGTTGAGAAGGAAAGTCTGCCACGCTCAGAACCTCTTTCAGCAACACTACCTACAAGTACGTAAGGCAGCTGGCTAGCCTTCTGCTTCAAAAACTATCAGCTATGTTTTGAAGCAACTTTCAGAATAGCAAAAAAATACTTACTTGTCCAGTATTTTACTCTTTCGGCATCGACCATAAGCTTCTGGAGGAAGTAATACGAATAAGAACTTTAAGTAACTTCACTCTTCTGCTTCAGCCAGGATCTTTTGTTTTGTTTTGCTTTAATTCACCAAGAGGTCACGATAAAGCTTTGCTTTTGTTCAGACTGTGTTCTTAGGCAGTTACTCTGAGCTATTAAATTTATGAACCAAGTCTCCACCGTGTCTCTGCGGATGCTTGTCATGATGTATCAGGCATTTTAAAATGTTTTTGTACCTGCAGGGTCACATGACAGGATTTTAGCCCGTCTGTAATAAGTGGCTTCTGATAGCTACATGCCAGCTAATACACTTTAAATTGGTAGCTTATGAAACTTGAAACAGCTTAACTGGCTGAACTGTTGGCTGATTTTTCTATCACTTCCAAACACATTTTTCTTCCACCATCTCAAGTTTAATAATTCTTATTGGCTTTTATCTCCTGATACTTACAAAAAAAAGTAACTGTTAAGTATTAAAATGTTAATTCCTACAGATATTTTCAATGACATGCAAGTTCTTTTAAAAGCTCACTTACTCTACTGTAGCATTTTTAAACCTGTATTCCCTCAACTAAAGCTTAGTCTAAGTGTTGACAATATTTTGTTTAAATATCTGTCAGCATGTGCTTCATAGCGTGCTTACTTTTTTCTTTAGCTTCACAACCAGCAACTTTTCCCTTGCCATCACTTCCCTTTGCGATTTACCTCTTATACATGAATTCACAAGTTTCCGCTCTTCATTTTCAAGATTTTGTACAACCCTCTCGTGCTTGCCTGTGCATCCTGTTTCATCTCTTTTCGTAGCCATCCTCACTCATTATAATAGATTTTCTAAGTCTCAGATGCACCTGAGCCCATCTCCAGCTTACTGACTGGTTTTTTTTTTTCCCCAAGCTGCACAATAATGCTTGAGACATTTCCGCTTCATGTTCCTCAAGCTCCTTCAGGCACGTAACTCCGAGGGGCTTGTCTGAACCATGACACGTACAAGCCCTAAAGACTACATACGTTGTTTTAGTTCACTTCTCCATGAAGTAGGTAGAATGGTATCAGCTTCCAACCTCAAAGGTGGCCTGCCAGAGTCGGGAAAATCCCATGCATATTCGGACACCTGTAAGGATGCATTATGTTTTCCTGCCAGTCTGATGCCACAGGAATAGGCTGGTCTTGTATCTCACTTTGCCTTGTGCTATTCCTTCACCTCCTTTTGCTCATTGCCATACCCGTCCTCTTGCCAGCGCAAGACTATCAGGGTGACACACAGTGAATCATTTTAATTGCTTTGGATGTTGTTTACCTGGGAAGATGGTACATGTGAGATAGATTGCCTTCTAGACATAAATGTTTTCAACACAATTGACAGGATATCCCGTGAGGCCACATGTATATATTCAGTCCGTATTCTGTCCCTTTCTGTCTGCAGTGCTGGGCTCCTTTGGTGGGGTTTGTCTAAGTGCTGTGCCATCTGTGATTTGAGGGAGTCAAGAATCTGATCTTTGATCTGCAAGGGAGGTGTGCAGAAGTCAAATAGGGATAAGACGGAATTTCCTACAAATACATACTTCTTTTCTGTGCTAAACTGTCACATTCAGTGCCAAGTGTTATAGGAGTTCAACAGCGGATATTTTATTCATCCCGTTAGATGTAAAGAAGTTATCTTCTTCATTCTTCCTGCAGGTTTCTTCTTCAGTTGTTTTTTCCAGGATCTCATTCAGTGAATTCTGAAGAGGGATAGCATTGCTAAGTCTTTACCGTTGCCAAGTTATTAGTGTTTTACAGCCATGTTAGTTAACATGGCCCATGTTGTCCTATCCCGTTTTAAACCGAAGATCCCACTGAAGTTAGTGTGAACTTTTACCTCAGTTTCAATGTCAGGATGTGGCTCCTTGTACAGGGTAGTCCTCCCTGCCTAGTTACCAATTGTAAGCTGCTCTCCTCCCTTTCCTCGAAGATAAACCTCCTTATCTGGTTCCTTTTTCTTGACAATAATATTGTAGAGAGAAGAAAAAGAATAAAAGTAGGTCTTGGACAAAAATGTTGGCTATTAATTATCACTATTGTGCAGTTGCATTCTTGTGTAATTCTTGTCCCCTTGGAGCCTTATTGTACAGATATGTGAGGCTAAATATTTCCTCCTCCATAAAATAGACGTTACAGGTTTTCATCTCATTGCCCTGCATGAAGTTGTCACTAGAAATGAAATATTAACAAAAGAAGACTCCATCTCTTCCTGAATTCCCAGAATTTCTCCAAAAAGGCAGAATATTGCTAACAGTTGGACAAGCAGAATTCTCTGCAAGTTCCAAACTACCTTGAGGAAAAAGTAGAGAAAGTTTACAGAGGTCACATTCATATACTGCTTTATGGGTTTGTGCATGTATAAGCTACATAGCTGCTCTGTAATTAACTTACCATGATTTCCTTGTTAGGCATGACATTGTCATGCATATTCTAGTTCCATAAACTTTTGGGGAAAGGTGGAAATGGTGAGCATCAGTTTTGTAAATGATCCTATAGTGAAATACTGTCTGAGCTACTCTTCTAGCTTCAGTGTTTGAAAGTAGAGAAATGATAGGAATAGAAAAACTCTTGAACTGACTACTTTTATTTAAAATTTAAGTCAGACTTCATTCTAATCAACTTAAAACATCACTTGAAGGTATATGAGCTAGCAGCTTTGGCATGCCCACTTACTTTCTCAAGTTTATGTTGGGAATTAGAGATCATAAATGAACTTTTAAAATTAATTTCTGGAAATCTGGACACTTTTTAAAAACAGATTCTCAGCTTACCCTTATTGGGGCAATAAATATGTGTAATTGATTCTAAATAAGGAGTTCAGAATTTGACAAAAGATATAACTCAAGCTGAAGCAATACCTGCGTCTGAGTAATTTAAATGATTACGAATTTAATATTTTAATATTTCAAACTCTTAAATAAACTGAACACAAGTTCTTTAATTTTGTGATACCCTGTAAGAATGTGCAATGTTACATTCAAGACTTTTTTAATTATACAAGGTAGAACTGTTCAGTGCTCGTTGTTGTTTACATTGAAACTGATTTCATATTTCTTGTTGCTGTAATGGAAATTGGATAGCTCCTTCAAAGCAATTTTTTAAAAAAACTGTGTTCCAAGGTGACTCATAAAGTAAAGCGGGGAGGCGGGGGGGAGCACTGTTCTGAGTACAGAGCTGTTATTTGAAGGCTTTGTGATTGTATCGTACATTTATCAGATATAAAATTAAAGCCCCAAAGCATCGGAAACAGTCTGCGATTCTGTCTGTGATCGCAAAGGCAGACCCCTGCGCTGAGCTCAGAAGGAAGGCTCGCAAGTCGAGGGTATATTCAGAACACCCAGATCTCCTCTGCCTGGTCAGGGGAGAGGGCGAGGGAGCGGCGGCTCTGCAGGGATTTGAAAAGCCGAGCCAGGCACGCAGAGGAAGCTGCACAGGGCTGGTTCCTACAAAACAGCGAGCATAAGGCCTTCTGCTATATTTAGTCCCTTTTCCCTCCCCTCCCTTCCCTTCCCCTTCCCCCTCAGTGCCTATATTTGAATTTGAGTTGTAGTGTTAAGTTGTCATTCATTTAACAAAACTTTTTTTTTCTTTTTTTCTTGTGGCATCCTGACTTAATAAATCACTTTTCATGTAACACCATAGTTAAATATAACTATGCTTAGTTACCTCTTCTTTTCCAAATGATTTAACCTTTATATGGAGGCATGTGATTAATCATTATTGTTTGCATTTTTTCTTGCACCTGAATATAACATTATCCTGAAAGAAGTTATTATGAGTAACCTATTTTTATTATTAGAAATAAATGCATAGTCCTGACATCTGGCTTTTCGGCTTAGTCTTGTTTCTATAGAATAATAGAGGATGAAAATAACACTGAATGTTATATTTGTTCAATGTTTGTATTTTCAGGGTTTGCCAGGGCTGGAGGGTCCCCAAGGTCCACCTGGCAAAGAAGGTCAAAGGGTGAGTAAACTTGGTGAACAACTGGTGAGTGTGCTAACTGACCTTGATGTGTGACTTCTTGCTAAGCACCAATAAAAAATGGGAAGGTAGCAGCTGAGTATGAAGCATGCTGACAAGAAACTGAGCTTTGACATTTGAGGTTTCTCTTCAGTTGAAGGAGATTTAACAATTTCAACCATCTAAAGTGTTTTAATGACTGGCAGCACAGATGTAGATACTGTCACTTGTGCAACATGTTTCTGCTGTAATTTTCAGTGAAAGGATATTAAAATGGCTCAGAAGTTTTCATTTTCTTGCAGGGACAGATCATACCTTAATACGTCTAAGATAGATAAAAATACGGATTTAGGGTGGCTATCTAAAATATTAACAGAAACCAGTACTAGTGCCCCAAGTTTTGCTGTAGATGCTGTTATGCAAGTGTCAGAGCCTAACATATATATAATATAAATAAGAGAGATACAGTAAGGGGCTGGAGGGGAAGAGATTATGCCCAAGACATGAAATAAATCTTTGGCTATTCAGAATTTTAATATAATGAAGTAACTGACTGACAAGTTTTTCTGTGTTATGTTTTTATTTTCCCTAACTTACTGAATTTGGTAGTTCAGTAGAACAGATAACAAATATTTATGATTGTGGTATAGCAAGAAATAATTCCGTTCTGAGAGCTTATAAACTAGCCTGCTCCTAAAAGTTTGGGAAGATATTCAGACTCCAACATTTCAATATTTTTATGAATTAAATTGTGCCCAGTTTGTGGTTTTCAAGTTGGGTCTCAATAATTCTTGGTTTGTTTAGGCATATTGATATTTAGGATCTCAGTTAAATTATCTGAAGTGGAAGGATTTAGTATTACTCATCATCGTTCATAGTCAACTACAGTGAATTATTAAAGGCCAGTTTCATAATTCCAGTAATAGTAATTACAATAACAGAAGACCAGTTCTTTAACAAAATAAGTATTGGCGTGTAGGCCCCAAAGCTATGTTTGATATTGTTTTTTAAGTTATAAAAACAGTACTAAATTTCACTTAAGCTGAACATGAAAATTTGAAAGCTGAAGTTACTTAAGTTTCACAGGAAGGATTGAGAACCCGTTCAGAAAAAGTCAATGTAGTAAGGGAGAATCAAAACTTATGTGGTGAATATGCTATTAAGGCATATTTAATAGTATATTTAAATGCTATTAAGGATTTTATAATTACTGTGACTCTTACTGTTATGCAATTAAATATCCAGGATACTGAAAAGCTATGGAAATCCAGTTTTCACATATTTTAGAGTGTTTTTCTGTGGAGTATTGAATCTGCAAAAACACAGTTTATTTGCTGTCCTTTAGGAACTGTTACAAATACGGCTGTGTTTTAGGAACATCGCTCTTTGAACTTCTTAATTTTTTAGAGGCACAGATTCAGAGTTAACACCCTGTATTATATATAATGGTGGATAAATTAATTTGGAAGTACTTTTTTTTTCTTTTTTTTTTTCATTTTGCGGTGGGAATTGGGGGGTTGATACATTCATCATGGACATTTCCTATTCACACATAAAATTGAACTGCTGTCTCACTCCGATATCTATAAAAACAGGGGCGCTGATTGTTTTATAATCTTGCCCACGCACACAGCTGCCTTGAGCCAAACAATGGCAACAGCAGACTGTAGAGCCTCAGCATCTGTCTTTATCTTTCTAGCAGTGAGAAGCTCACAACAATGCTCTTTCTGCTGGCCACCCCTGCCCAAGCATTAATAACATAGTTTGCAATCTTAATTCAACTCCCATGTGCATTTGCATTTCCAATACATTTAATTACACAATAACATACTGTTTGTAGCAAGATCTCTGTTCTGTTTAATGACAAACAGGACAGTGCACATCTAATGGCTATTAAATATTCCTTTTTATTTAATTATAGATATCATGCTCCTCTGTTCTACTTCCAGCAGATCCTCCAAATCTTTCACATTATATGAAGTTATTGGTTTTGTCATGGACTGTCTTTTGAAGATTAAAGCATAATACTCAGTGTGTAACTCACTGATGATTTTTCTTCAACGTATTGTTCAGACCTGAAAGTGATGTTGTGCCCATTTTGCAGACTGGAACTGTAAGATTAGGGGAAAAAAACCACTCCAAAACATTTTAAAGTATCTATTCAATTTAGATGCCACAGTTTGAGAACCTGATTTTTTTAAAAAACTTTCCGTTCACATTGTACTTGTTATATTCAACGTTTTAATTCCCACTTACCTCAGGAGCATTTTTAAGTGTTCAACTCCTTTGAAAATTAGGCTTAGATTAATAAGGAGTTGAGAAGAGAATCATAAAGTGTGTAAGTTAGAGCCCTCTCAACACACATTAAAGCAAGCTATAAGGAGCTGAGGAAATTAACAGTGTTAATGGTGATATTGTCAAAAACTCAAAGAAACGTGTAGAACTCTCATGTTAGAGCTAGTGACTTAGGTAAGCAACAGTACAAAATGAGACAGAAAGGGAAGAAAAAAAGCCATGCCGGTGGATTTCTTCCTTCTTCGAACTGGCCTGAGTCCTGCATTTTCATTTGCAGAGTGTTTTAAGTGGGATTTTATTATATCATCCAAGATCAGAGTTTAACATTAGAACTACTAAGAAGTAGCAAAGGTGGGACCCTGTCCCAGAGTGGGCACCTGTCTCCCTGCATTCACTATAGAAGGAACTAGGACAAAGGTACCCTATTAAGAGGAGTAAGTCTGGGTAGTAGTATTTCTTTCACTTCATGGGAATAATCTGCATCAAAAATTACATAGTAAAAATACATATAGTAATTATTATGGAAATAGAATAAGTATAATTATATATCATTATATAATTATAATAAGCATAAAGATCAACTGAATTGTAGATTTTTAGTGCAAAGTTATGTCAACCTCAAAATACTTGTTGACATATATGTGAAATTGGCTTACGAGCACAAATTTACAACGTCACTGAATTAGATGATGACTGTGGGTTATTTATTTCAAGAGTAAAGGGGTATCAATACATTATTTCAAATAAAGTGATAACAACTTTTGTCCAATGGATACACTGTAGATAGAGTTCTGTGGTATCATTCAGGCTAGCACGTGATTATTAAAATACTGAATATGTCACTTTCTCTGGCTTGCTGTCCGCTGTATTACTATCGTGATGATGCTGGGATGTGATCTTGCTCCCACATCAAAGAGCAGTTTAGGTTCGCACGCATTTGAATGATGGTACGCAAATAAGTCAGCAATGGAAATTGATGACAGAAGTGTGTGAAATATTTTCTGTCCGAGTTGGTCTCCCTGGATGCTTTCCAGATATCCCAAAGGACGAAGGAGTTTGCAGAAAACAGCATGCACTAAACAATGTGATATGTTTACAGAAACGTACTGTAGGGAGATCATTCAGAATGAGAGAGATGAAGCCCAGAAAGCTCTTTGGCTGGATCTGTGCAGCATTAAAGGATCCTGTATCAGGATGCATGCTCTATTTTTTGGCTTTGCTTAAGAGAAAATTCCGAACTCACTAAAAAATTGAAGTAGTGCAGTCATGGAGAACAACCAGTGCGATGATAAATAAAAATTGGATTCTTATGCATCTTACTTCTTTCATACTGCTGTAGTAGCAAAATGCATAAATATTTCTTTTCTGAATAAACAAACACATTAATAGTCTAGCATTTAGCAAGTGCATTGGTTATATTTGTAAGAGTAAACTCGTTAGTTCCCATTGTTTCTTCACTTACGGTGACACCTTTTCCTCTCATCTCGCTTGTTATGTCTTCTCATTCTGCGTATAGCTGGCTTATGCAGGAGAAGAGAGCAACCGTCATGAGCAATGAGGTAGTACAAATAGTGATCTTCAGACTTACATAGCTTGTTTCCTTTGCAGAGCAATAAAAAAGGAGGAACAGAGTTGTGAGCTAAAGTGAAGCAATTGGCTTTCTGTTTACTACCATGCTTCTATATCTACACAAAAGAAACTACTTAGCATTTACTGTAGCTGGTGCGTCCTTACTTAGGGTGTTACTTAGAAGAGGAAAGCAATGGTTACGGCAGAAGACATAGTAGCTACATGATAACTTGGCCATATCCAGAGACCACACAGTGAATTTATTCCTGATTCTTCAACCAACCTAAGACATATACAATGCTCATTTAAAACTTGTTTTTGTTGTGACAATGTCTTGAGTGAACTTAGTTAAATTTTGTATGAGCATGTACTGCCCTTATGTTTCTCCTTTTGCCATGGTACCCACTTCTACTCACATGTGTTAGCCAGCATTGTGTTTTCCTGTGGGTGCAAGGAGTCCCCAAACCTTTGCTGTTCTTACAAAAGGCCAGTGTTCCTCCTTGCTCTACCACTACTGACTTTGTATAATTATTTTACTTCTGTTATCTTTAGTGAACTGGTTTATGTTAGACATGAGAGCCTTTGCTTTTACTTCTGGTCGCTGTGAAAAGTGGGCCAGTAGAAACAGCTACTAATTCCCTTTTCCTCATTCCTGTATGAGAAACATTAGACCATTCTGTGGGCACTACGTTCATACATAATTTTTCAGTGTCCCTCTCGCTGGCTTCAAGCATTCAGAGCAGCATGTTACTGCTGCAGCAACTTGATACTATTACACCAGTGCTCAGAATGACATCAGGATCTTCAGAAGGTAATTAGACATTACTCAGAAAAGTCCCTGGTCCAATATTACTGACCAACAAAAAATAGAAAGATTGGGTGTTAACCAAGCATTGCGTGGAATTTAAACCACAGTGGACAACTACGCCATCTTCCTCCCTCCCTGTGTTATGCAGGACTTCATTTTTCTCAATATTCCTGCACTTTAGTTAAGTATATCTTTTGCAGAAGTACAGTTTCCACCTGAAAGACATCAACAACAGAGACTTCACAAGTCTCCTTGATTTCTTTGTTCCAGTGTTTCTTGTCAATCTCACATTTCAAAATGTGCTTTTTATTTTACACTTGGGCATGTAGCTTAAGCCTCCAACAACTGGGTTTTTTTAATGTCTGCTTTACATTAGAGAAACATTTAAAGTTTTTGCTCTGTAATCAAATCACCATTCCATTTATTTTTGAGAAAATTCAACTAAGGTCCTTCAGCTCCCCATGTAAAGAATTTTCTAGTCTTCAGATAATTTTGTCAAGTTGCTGTACTTTCTTAAAAATTTCCACATCTTATAATTACAGACTGCATGGAGTTTTCCAGACTCTGCCTTTACTATGTTAAGTGCAGTGAAGTGAAATTTATATTTCCAAAATATGATTCCAAGTGTTTGCAAATTAATGCTTAATTTCAGTTGGGTATCTTTGTGGCAGGATTTTCCCTGAACTTGATGCCTTTTTTATAAATATTACTTTTTCTGAAAATGATTTAATTTTTTAATGTAATATTGCAGTGAATTCCAAAACTTCTCTTAATGCGAAGCATCAAAGCAACTTTGTTAGGCAGCTATGCTATGAAATCTAGAAATAGTCACTCTTCATTCTCAGTTGATCTGTAGAAGAGCCAGGCCCAACACGCAGCTAACATACACAGCAGTTTGTGCAGAAGTTTCTGCTTCTTTGAGATCGTCTTGATAGCTTCTTGAGCTTCTGGGCACTTTTTCTAGGATTTGGACACTTCTGGGAAACCTCTGAGGAAACTGAGGGTGCCTGCTGCTGCAAGGTAAGGCTAAGGTAAGGGCAGCTCTAGCAGCTTCTAGCAAACTCCATCAGCTGTCCTTGATCAATGGGTGCCTGCAGCCTTTCTTCTAGCTGACCCCTGATTAGGGAGGGTCGAGCACCCTTTTAGCCCATGCCAGGAAGAGGACTATGTAACAGCCAGGCGATGCAGCAGTTTGTGCAGCGGTAACAGAAGCAGCCAATGGATGTGCAGCAGTTTGCACAGCAGTTCATGCAGAAGGGCATGAAGAAGAAGTCAGCAAACTTTCTCTGTCCAGCATACGCATCCTTGAAGATGACCCAGGCGCTACCGAAGTAACTGTTTGCTGTCGGACTCTGGCATCCAGGTAGCTTCAGATGGAGGGCACGGCTCTGTAAGTCTGTGGGGCCTGATGGGTTGCATCCACAAGTGCAGAGGGAGTTGGCTGATGTCTTTGCAAAGCCACTCTTGGTTATCTTTGAGTGGTCGTGGGGACTGGGAGAGTTTCCTGAAGACTGGAAGACAGCAAATATCACTTCTATCTTCAAGAAGAAAGATCCGAGGATTTACAGGCCAATCAGCCTCACCTCAATCCCTGGGAATGTGGTAGAGGAAATCCTCCTGGAAACCATTTCCAAACGCGTGAAGGACAAGAAGGTGATTGGGATAGTCTGCATGGATTTATGAAGGGGAAATTATGCTTGAGGAACCACGTTGCCTTCTACAATGAGGTGACTAGCCTGGTGGATGAGAGTTGAGCAGTGGATGTTGTTGACCTCAACTTTAGCAAAGCCTTTGACACTATCTCCCATAACTTCATCTTGTCATGGATAAGCTGACAAAGGACAGGTTAGATAAGTGGATGGTGAGGTAGATTGAAAACCAGCTGAATAACTGGGCCCAGAAGGTTGTGATCAGTGGCACAAAGTCCAGTTGGAGATGAGTCATGAGTGGTGTACCTGGAGCTCAACATTGGAGCCCAGTACTGTCCAGCATCTTCATTAGACACAGTCCTGGAGAACTGATCCTCTCAAGGAAGGAGGTTGTACTAGATGATCTCGAGAGGTCCAATCCAAACCAAATGATTCTGTGATATTTATTTAACTAGCTCTAGCTTATTCTCAGCATAACCACCACCAACTTCACTTTTATGGATTAATAGGGGTTTTTTAATGTTTCATATGTATTTAAACAGACTGCTTCTCCACCATGGTGGTTTCCCTAGTTCCAGTGATGAATTCAGTCCAAACATTTACAAATCATTCTACGATACCACAGCCTTATTCTTGACTCTGTATTCCTTGGGAAGTTGCAGGTGTCCTGAAGTAAATATTTTTGAAACAACTTCCTTATTTCTAATTGTTGTGTTTATAATACCAAAATACTTCACTTAAGAGGAAGTTATTTTAGCATTTTCTTAGTAATAAATTAAACACCTCATAAAACTGAGAGTCCTGTGGGTTGTCATATCTAGTGTTTCAGCATTGATTTCACTAAAATTATGTGTTTGGAGGGACCTCATGAAATTGCAATACTTTCCTGATGTTAATAATCAGTTTACTCTCTGAGATTACAAGTTTTTCTAATCAAGCATGAAAAAAATTATTATGACACAATGGAAAATAAGTAAATAAACGGGTGGGGAGCTGTTAGATTTTCTTAACAGTTATTTAGAGTGACATCAAAATTAATTTAAATTCAGATTGTATTTATCTCGTTTATAGAACTTAAATATTTCTTTGACATAATTTGTTTTCTAGTTCAGTCAGTAAATGTTTTACTCAACCAATTGTAAAACAAGCTTTACAGAGCAATGATAATTACTGCATAGTAGGTCAGGCTCCTGGCACAGTGCAAACAGTATTTTTTCACAGCTACAGCTCTGGAGTTCTGGAATCTCTTTTAATCTTCTCAGTCCTTCTTGCCTTTGATGTAAGTTGTTTTTAAGTATGTAAAGCTCCAGTCTGATTTTATCTTCAAGTTGGAGTGCTGTACGTTCCTTCACTCAGGTATTTAGCAGTCTAAAAATGATTAAGGTAAAAGAGGGAGATAATTTTCAGTTTTTCTACCAGAATGTCTCTACCTTAAAAGCAAAGTAAATAACAAGTAAGGTAGGGTACAGCTTAAAAAAAAAAAAAAAATACATTTTTCCCAGTTTGGTATTTAAAAATGGGATGAAAAAGGTTGTAATTTAGAATGTTGAAGACAGATCTGTCAATTAGACGATAGTTCTAGAATTGTTTAATTTCTATGTTATTTTCCATTGAAGAAATTAAAGTCTAACTTCTAATGGAATAGCAGAAGTTATTTCACTTTTAAGATCATATTTAGAATTTTCAGGCTCCCCTCCAAATACGCTATCGTCAATATTTCTTTCACCGTCTCTTAGCAAAAGGTATAGCAACATGAGAGAATAGGAAATTATTTCTCATAAATAAAATTAAGGTGTTCATTATAAAAATATCTAAATTCAGTTGAAAAATATTTCTAAGAGTGTTTTTGAATTTAAAATGCACTTTTGTGAATACACTTGAAAAATTGTGTTGGATTTTGTGTATGGATTTGTTGGCAAAATAGATTGTGGCATTTTGCTTCTTGGCACTGCTATGCCTGTTTGAGGACTTTTTTTGATGTTTGTTACATGCATTTGGATAATACGATATAATCTGGCCAGGCGCTCCCTTTTAGCATTTTATTAATACTATATATTTATTTACTACATTATTTATTAATACTATATATAATACTAATATTAATAATAATAAAAATGAAGAAACTAGGGTTTATTGAAAATCATTCTTAAAATTGGAAAACCAATGTTGACTGCAGGAATGCTTCTGCATTAGCGAGGAGCTCCCTAATGGCTTTTCTTCCAAAACGGCGGATTAAGGTCTGTGTGCTCTATTCTTCTATGAGTGATGTTTCTGTGAAAGGCTTTAGTGTGATATGAGGGACAGACTTTCACTTGTTTTCTGCAAATGGCTTAATTTCTTGCCTTCTGGCCTTATTTCCTGTGAGTTTATTCAGGTTTAACATTCAATACGGAGGTTAAATTGTAATACACTGGTTACCATAATACCTCCTCAAGGCCAAGGTTAATAGGATTGAAGAAGGAATTGTACATTCAACTCCTAACGCTGTATTACTGAAGTTAAAAAGGTTTCATTGACTGCAACATAGATTTCCAATTTAGGAAAGAGAATATCCAAACTATAAGATTTCTAAGGATTAAAAAAAAACCTCGTGCAATTGTGACACTACCAAAGTTAATGACAAAACTCTTACTAACAGCAGTTGTGCAGTCATGTGGTTAAATGTCAAAGTCCTCTTTCAAAATTACCATTTTTGGCTAAATGCATGAGGGAAAATAATTACTGTATTCAGGCTGTGTATTTGTTGTAGATTTGTAATTTTCGCTTTGTGATCTGTCAAATAGTTGACTGGGATCCCGGAGAACCTTCTCCTGTCCCACAACCAATTGCTAGATGCGCACTGTTGAGCAACTGGTTTGGATGGGTGATTGCTCTGATTTTTGTGATTAATCTTCTGTTTCCAATTAGCTCTTGAACTTGACTTTCTTACTGATACCACCATGTGATGTCTTCCTTTGTTGCCCTAAAATGGCAGTCTGGCAAGCTTTCTCTGGTAAAACACGAAGCAGAGGACTGTCACCAGGTCTGGGCTGGGCTGGGTTTCCCTGGGGTTAGAGGTGGTTGGAGCTCTGCGAGCACCAGGTGAACTGCCAGGAGCACCAGGTTGTGACTACAGACAGAGGGGGAAAACTGGGAAGTTTATGTGGACTAGGCATATCATCGTAGAGGACTGAGACAACAGAAAGCCTCTTTTCTGTACTCTGAATTAGTATAGGCACTGGGACTTACCTGGCTGCTTGGTGGCAATGTTGGGCATCTGGAGAAACTGCCCAGCACTCCAATCGCATGGCTGCGTTCAGGTGCCCAAGGGACTGGTGGGGTGTCTGTGGGCTGGGCAGTCTGAGACGAGGGTCTTGACTTTCCACCTGCCTCCTGTTTCAGGTGTATCTGTCCCTTTGTCAGTCTGGTTTTGAGGGTTATTCAAGAGAATCTTAAATTTAGCTTGGTAAGCAAGTTACATAAGCCTCATTAATCTTGCATAATAACTACGGTAGTTAGGACTTTAAAGCCCAGCTTCCTACTCTCTCTAGAACTAGTTCCTGTTTTGCAATGTGATGATGTGTTTCAGGAGCCACTAATTAGCAGCTTACCTTGAAAATTCACACAGGCTTATTCTAAGAACTTTTCCCTTCATACTCATGTGGGTTCTTTAAATTATTAATTCTATAAATCACATCAGTGTTCCTACATAACTCTGCTTGATTTTATCCTAAAATATTCCGCAGTTTATTTTTAGACACTGGGATTAGCAATGTTACTCTTCTATAGTTAGAGATACGCGAATAGATGGATGCAACATGATGCAGCAGGGGATTACAATATAGACTTCGAATTCTTGCATTGTGTGTTGGACCTGCAGCAGTGCTCAGGGGCAGCAGTCAGAATCAGAGCACAAGCTTATGGAAGGATGCACAGAGCCTCTCTTCTGAACAGCTTTCTGTCTAATGTAAGGCAAAGCTCGTCAAGTCATTTTGATTAACAGAAGGGGCGAAGGAAGAGAGGGATAAAGAGTGCAGTTGACCACGTACTTCAGCTAGGCACTCAACTGGGGTTTGCTGAAGCATATAGTTTCTCATCTATTTTATTTTTAATATTTTGTCTTTTTTGACCCTAACCAAGCAGTTGTTATTTGACTGATTCGTGTGTATATCGTAGCTGAGGTTTGTCCTATGGAAAAGAGGAAAGTAGCTGACTGTCCAACTTAGTTGAGGGCAGGCATTTCATGAGTCAAGGGGACAGGATACAATATCAGTAACATTTAGACAACTTCTTAACACATTGATTGCCAACAAAAATGTATGCAGCACAAAGGAAATAACCAGCAACTGTTTTGGTTTTCTTTTCTTTAGATACTATTCTAAGTGGCATTAGACAACTTGTTGACACCACTTACCCTTTTTAAGTTAGTGTAGGTGGTATTGCATTTTTTTTTTTTTAGTTAAAGGAAGTATGTGATGCCTAGAACATTTATTTATATTTTGAGTGGTTTTATAACCTCAATATTTGCTCAGTGAACTCAACTAAACAAAGGTAATGGGCCTCCTGTGCCCGCTACCTGCCCCATGCACCACGGTGCAGCAGCGAGTAGAGCTGTCATGGAGCTGCCGAGACCTGCTTTCAAGCAGGAGATGGGAAGTGTGGCTGGCCGCTAAGCCCACTCTGTGAACCAGAGAGGCCACCAAGATGTTTTTCACTTCTTCTTTCTTGCCAGAAGGAAGACTCAGAATCAAACCGTAAATATTTAGTCATGGTCTGGCTCATGGTCTGCTCAAGGCAAGGCCATAATGGGCTTATCAAAAACATTCTTCTAATCGTTTTAATTATCCTAACCAAAACCATAAACTACTTTTCTCTACTTGCACTCTTACTGTAGTATATATTTTAATTTTTTCCCTACTGATGCTGGGAAGTCATAGAGAAGCAGGAGTGCTGGCAAGTAGGTGAAGCTGTGCATATACCTAACGTTTAAATCTCTGTATCTGAAGGCGTTGCTGAAAGGTAGTGGCCTTTTATGTGTTTCTGTGTTAAAATATCAGACAGTTTAGAAGGGTGCTTGCAGGAAAAAAAAAGGACTTTTCTTCTTCTAGAAAAAGCTGATGCATCATACTGATCTGTGTGATTGTTCTACAGGGTTTTTTTGTGCACATGGCAAATAGTATAACGACTAATAATATAATGATTGGATAAAAGGTAGGGCAAGCATTTCTTTTGTGTTTCACTGGGTGAGTATTCTGGTAATTAATAAATGATAGTGAAAAATAACTACCTCCAACTTTTGTTTTTTTAATAAATGGTTTTCCAGAAAGTTTGTCAAGTTTTGACTTTGCAGTATGTCATAAATCACATTTTAGCTCATCTTGTAAATAGAGATAAAATTTCCTTCCCAACATATTCCATGTTTTCCTGTGTAATTAACACCTCGTTCACAGTTGTGTCTGCCAGTCAAAGCCCTGCCTTCTTCCCCCTGACACTTCCTTGATACTCTGTTTAGACTGCTGAGATTTTCAGTGTCATCCTCAGGATACTTTAAATAAGTCCAAACAGGAAAAGGAAGGTGCTTCAAGAAGTCAACAGTGTAGATCATTATAACTCAGAGGGACTATTTAAAAAGTATGAAGCCATTTATCTTTGTTTATTCCTTACATCAGTACCTCTCAATCTGTTTTTTGTACTTTCTAAGGGAAGTTTACTGTTTTTCAAAAAAGTCAGGGGATACTAGTTTCCATCTGTATTTCTGAAATAGAGCTCAGTCCAAAAGTCTAGATCTAGCTATCAACAGCCCCCTTTTCTCATGCACGTGTGCCTTTCCCAGTACTGTGCCTTCTGTCAGGCCGGGCAAGCTACTGGGTTGCCCAGTGAACTGCGTCAATGAACTGGTCAAACTCCAAAACAACTCTACTTTTTTGTGGGCCATCCTTAGCCCAGATGAGTTCCCAGCTCTGGCTCGTCACAGGGCTGCGTGGACAGCGTTACCAGCACAGCAGAGGACATGCTGGGGGTGGGCAGTAATGGGTGGCAGAGCCTTGAGGCCAACAGAGGCACCTCGTACCGTATTTTGGTTCTGAAAATTTACCCTGAGCTGCCCCAGTTACAGCCCTCCATGTGCGAGTACTGGCAGGATTAAACAGCTCAGCACATAACACATGTCTCAGCTAGTTAAGACCCAGGAATTTGGCACTCCAAATATGCTGAGGTGGGTTTTTTTTTTTTTCACGCTGCCCTTAAAACACACTGACTGACTGAGGACCTTCATAAAACCGTGGTGGCAGCGTACATGTTCTGTGGCACAGCCCGGTGAATGAAACATCCCCACAGCCCTTTGTTCGGTTCTTTCTTCAGCATGAAGGGCTCCAAATCCCTACCTACCTCCTGCTTCTCGGGAGAGCCCCTGGCATCTAGACTACTCTGGTGAGCTGCAGGGTGAGAGGATGAGGGATTTTCCACCCTTACTGTCATCGTCTTGTTTCCCCTCAGCACAGATCAAGATTAATGAAAGGCAGAGCATGAGAGTGGTTTCCTGCAGATCACAGCTCCCACCTGTAAAAAGAGAAGCTGAGATTTCACTTTCTGTTCCTGAGATTACTTCTGCAGTTTGTGCGAGATCGTCATTTAATGAAACACAGAAGCAGGCTTAGAAGTAGGGACCGTAGTTTACAGACATACCCCTATGTGTTAATTGTGAGCTGTCAGCAAGCATTTTAATTTTTTAGCTTCTTAAGCCAAGTTTTCACCAGGACGTCCCCTTAATGCTCTTTGTTAATTTATGTTTGCCATATGCAAAGGAAAAATTTAGTCTTAATGGATAGAATACTTTTTTTTTTGTCATCGCACCTAGATATTAGTTGTTCTCAGCTGTTGTTTCTAAAAAATGTGCATCACATTTCAGCTCAGCAATAAAGATGTAAATTACTGTAAATTACTTCCATTTTTATGTTGATCCCCCTAAAAAAAAAAAAAGCGTATGTGAA
Organism: Pandion haliaetus; assembly: GCA_013401275.1. NCBI lineage: Eukaryota > Metazoa > Chordata > Aves > Accipitriformes > Pandionidae > Pandion > Pandion haliaetus. The sequence continues at coordinate 8,489 of VYZV01007126.1, read as the reverse complement.
TACAGCAGTTGTTCAACTGAGCTCTGTGCTGAAAAATTGTAATAGTTACATGTGCGTGGTTTTTAGAATCTGCGTGGAAAGTCTCCCATTAACTTAAGTAGACTTTTATGGACCTTAAGTTTTAATGCAAATGATTTTTCATGTGCATTATATACACAGATGGTTGTAATTGCACGAGGAAGGTGAATTGTTTTTGCAAATAAATCTCTGACTTTTCTGCTTGTTATCACATCCTGGAGAAGAAGGGTATGGGTGTTTGTTAATTGGGTAATATTGCACATATGTACTTACTGTGCAAGTCAGGGTGACTGCTGCAGCACAGTTTAACATTCCAAGCTCTGGTATATTCAGATAAAATATCATTTCTTTACACCTCGTCAAGATGCTCTGTTTATAGCCCTATCAATGTGCACTCACATTTGAGACATAGCTTTAAAATGTGACAGTAAATGTTACAGTGATGCAAATATAGTTTGTCAAAATTATTAAAAACAATCCTAAAAGTACTCGAATTAGATAGTGTTGCAATGACTGATAGAGAGTATTCATTTTGGATATTTTCGATTTTTTTTCAAATAAACAAGGCAATAAATCTTAAACAAAGTTCTTATTCCAAATCAGTCACTAGCTGTAGCATTTATAAATGTCTGTTGTTCTTTTTTTGTTTCCAGGGAAGACGAGGCAAACCAGGCCTCCCAGGAAAACCGGGGCCACCAGGACCTCCTGTGAGTAACTAACCAGGGGAATGGGAAATTTTCATTCTATCCTGGAACTTTGATAGCGTTTTTATAGCAGGTTACCTGATCATAATTAAGAGTTGAAAACAATTGGTCTGTGTGTGCTCTGCTGCATCAAACAGCTACTATTGCTGGCCTTTTGATGCAGCAAAGAGAAAAGGACTGGGTCCACAAATATGAGGGACTGCCTAGGAGGGAAAGAACAAGATGCACACTTCAGCAGAGGAAGCAGAAGTTATCTGGCATTTCAAAGAAAGACTGGCCATGTACGCTAAATGTGAATACTGTGCACTCATTCACTTTGCAAAATGCATAATGCTCTGTAGAAGATGGGATATTTCTGTCTCAGAGGGGTAATTTGAAAGATGAAGGGCTGTGTGAAGCATGTGCCAACTGTCTGAATGGTGGGGAGGATTATACCCAGCACTGGAATGAGCACTCAGCTGTAGTTCAAATGAGTTTACTGAAGAATTAAAAAGATTAAGAAATACATGACTCTATGAAAGGATTTGTAACATGAAGAACTAAAGCATTTGGCTCAGATCTTAAGAGGTTTGGGATTTTAATTATTTAATTTTTTTTAAGTGGTACATGATCTCAAATTTGAAGTCGGGCATGGATGTATTGGTCTAGAATGAACGCAGCCTTCCTTTGGTAGAGAAAGACTTGGTCATATTTGTAAAGTTCCCCATATATTGTGTTGTAAAAATGCTGTTGTGCACACATACAAAACAAATAGCAATCTGTTTGTGGGTTAAGTAAGCTTCTACTGCTTTACATTCTTAATATCAAACAAGGATTTCATAATTCCTTTTTCTGCTTGCCTGAAATAGGCAAAGGCCAGTAGTTTATGCATCGGAACATGTGATTCATATGCTTCAACCTCACTGCAAGGGAAAACTTGCCTTATTTCTAGAGAAGAGAATAATGCACTGCTGCATGAAATACAATGACTAAAATGAAATAGATGTCATACTAAAACAAAAGCTGCATAAATTTTATAAATATTTTTTCCCCTTTTTCCTTGCAAAATGTGTTCAGAAGGAGAAATTGGTGATGGAGTTTGTTTGTCCTGCATAAAACTAAATAGTTAAATATCCCTCCCTCTCCCCCTTCTCCCCTGCACGTAGTCATATTGAAGCCTTGCCTAGTTGAGTCTTTTGTGCGGTTTGGGCTTCCTAATGCTGAAACGGTACTGCAGACTGCAGGAGTCCAAAAAGAGGAAAGGAGTGATGCAGAATCTTTCTTAACACAAATGCCAAAAAAGACCTTTAAAAGAAAAAAAAAAAAAGCAAACCATGGTAGAGGTCAATGTTAGACCTAATCTACTTAGCTTTTTGTGAAGCAGTGAAAAACTGTTTCTCCATTACAGATTTCTGCCATGATAGATTTACTGGCAGGTCAGGCATGTGATGATGTATGACAGACATACCAGAAATGTTGAGTGGAAACTAAATTGCACTTTTTTTACTGAGACCTATTTCAGATTTTCTTACAGCAAACGGAAAGCTCAACTTTGTCAGCATGGCAGCATCCGTACAAGGAGCTCTGTATGGGTACTGTAGCCTAGCACTACATATCAGAAAAGCATTCTTCAAGCAGTCATGGCCTAAATACTGGTTAAAAGTATTTGTTTCTCATAGAACTCTCTTGATGCAGTCCTTACTTTGGATACAGCTACACCAGCGTCTTGTGTTCCAAGGCTGAGAATGTAACACGTAGAAAACTCATACTCTTAAAAGCAGTAATGCCTGCTAATGTGCATTGGCAGCATCCCCATGTTTAAAGTGCTAGAGCTTGTACATACCAAAAAAGACTTTTAACAGGATCCATTGTTCCTCCTCTCTTTTTCAAGGTTCAAACCATATTAAATTTTGCTATATTGTGCTTCCAGTTACCCCTTGTCTTCTAATATTGAGTAGTGGCAGCTTCCTCATACACATGGATATATTGTCAGCTTTTACTTTGGCCTTTCCAAAGTGCAGCAGAACCATCACACCTGCAGGGTGGTTGTTGCCATAAGTTTGGCATATACAGGGTACAAAAATGCTTAACAGATTGACAGAACATATCAAAATTAGACTCTCCAGCAAAAGTAAGTTTGGTGTTTGGTTGATGTTTTGGAAGAATACAAAATTTGTCTTTGAGAAAAAGGAGATTCAGTCATTAATGGTTAGGGTAGTGTTATGGGTTTGTGTGGCGCGGTTTTCCTTGGTGGCAGGGGAGGGGGGCTGCAGAGGCGGCCCCTTTAAGAAACTGCTGGAAGATTCGCCGCCCCAAAATGTCGGACACGCCAAGATATCGGACCTGCCTCTAGGAGGGGAGTGACGGTGGTAGCGCCTCTGGGAAACATATTTAAGAAGGGGAACCGGTAGTGTGGGGGTTGGGAAACGTGAGAGGAACATCTCTGCCGATACTGAGATCAGTGAAGCAGGAGGGGGAGGAGGGGCGCCTGAGGAGGCTGATGGCCCTGCAGCCCGTGGGGAGACGGCAGGCTGTCCCCCTGCAGCCCAGGGAGGTCCATGGTGGAGCGGAGGCTCCCCAAGATGGCCGTAACTCCATGGTAAAAACCGTGCTGAAGCAGTGTGTGACTGGAGAGCAGCCCGCGGAAAGGACCCGCGCCAGGGGAGTTTGTGAGGAACTGCAGCCCGCGGAAAGGACCCACGTTGGAGAAGTTGGTGAAGGACTGTCTCCCGTGGGAGGGACCCCACGGTGGANCATCGGGAATGGAACTGAGCCGGGAAGGCGGGAGGGGTGGGGGGGAGGTGTTCTGAGGTTTAGTTTCCCTTCCTAATACCCTTGTGTTTTGTTTTTGGGGTTTTTTTGATTTCTAGTAAATTAAATGGATTTTGTTTTTTCCCCAAGCTGAGCCTGTCTTTTGCCCATGACCATAAGTGGGGAGTGATCCCTCCCAGTCCTTGTCTCGACCCACGAGCCTGCCTTTGGATTTTCTCCTCATCCCAACGTGGCCAGGCGAGGGGATGGGGGGTGAGTGAGTGGCTGTGTGGTGCTTTGTTACCGGCTGGGCTGAAACCGAAATCACGACAGGTAGCTACAGTACACGCTGCGTGTTTGAAATTAATATTTACCTGATTTATTTATCGGTTTATGCCATGACATTAAGTACTTAATTTAGGTATTAGAACAGCCAGGTGTTCAGTAATGACAAAAAGCCTGCGAGAAGGAAAATCTTGCCTCCTGGAGGAAGAAGTTGGTGAACAGGATACAATACTCAAGGGATTTGGTATAAAGGACAGCCCTAGAAGAAATGTGTGCAGGGAGGGATTCTGAGACGCATTCTGAACAGTCAAAAGGGCTTTAAATTGGACACTACTAAGTGGTGTGAGGTTTGATTAATTAAAATAGTAATTTTAATAGTAATTAATAGTAATTACCTGCTTGTTGCATGGCAGCATTTAAGACTTTCCTAACCCTCTCTTGATACCTTTTTTTTTTTTCCTTCCCCTTAACCTAATTTCAGGGGATTTTTTTTTCAGTAAAATTGATGTTCATAGTCAGTTTCTAGTCCCTTAACATCACATGCACATCTTTAGTTAAAAACCTGTGTTGGTGTCAGAAACGTAGATTGATTGGCAACTGGTGATGAAACTACTCAGTTAAAGTGGGACTCTCTATGCAACTTCTTCCAGGTATCCTTTCTTTTGTGTCATGGTTCCCTTAGCCTTTTTTACGTCATTTTTTCCCTTTGCAGCAATCCTGTGCCCACAAAAAGCAAGGAGTCAATGAGGATTTTTATTGATGGGTTATAAAAAATATTTCTGTAAGTCTACCCAGATGATGATCCTCCTCTGAGTATTTTTTAAAATTTATTAAATATTATAGACTTTTAAAGTGTTCTATTATTCCCTTCTGATTCAGAATTCATGGCTTGCATCCTTGCTGTCTGATGTTGGCTTTGAGTACTGTTCTGGTATTTCAATACTGGAGAGCTGAGATGTGTGCTCACAGTTCTCTTATTCTAGCCGGTAACAATTTATGCTGAAAACAAGGAATACAAACAGGTTAAGCAGAACAGCAGCTCCCTCTAGTGCTTTTTGGTCCCTTCCCCCCCATTTTAAAGAGCCTTGAGAGCAGTCTAAAGCTTCTGTTAAATACACTATTCATTTCACTCCCAGAAGCATTCTGAAAATTATGATTGCGAAATCAAAATCTCTGTACCTTCAAATGTATTTCATACATTTTCTTGCTTGCATTTTCTTCTAAAGTCTTCTGAAAGAGATACTTTCTCTTTCACTTGCTGTTATCCTGCTCGGCATGGCTCTTCACTGAAATTGAAATGCCAATTTTGTGAAACAAGAACACCACTGTGATAGTAGGATGCTGTGAGGTTGTACGGTACAGCATTTTGATCTGGCTGCAGAACTGAACTGATAGCTTTTTTTCTGCCGTAACCGCTATCAACAGTATCCATAGGGCTTAGCAGTGCAGAAGGGGTTACCGGCAGACCATAACTTGTTTTGCATATGTATAATGCATTGGCTTTCTAGTTCCCGTGCTATTTTTTTTTCTTCCAATACTTAAAAGCAAATGTATGGAAGGTGTCTGAGCTTAGTATTTATATGCTGTTGGCCCAGTTCTGCCGTCTTCACTTAGGCAAAATGCTTTTCTGCTCTGGGGATGTAGAATTGTTACTTGCCTGGTTTTTGTGGAGTTCTGTTAAGAGGAGATCATTTATTTTTCTGTTTGTCCTGCTTAGAAAATAGCTGCATGATGTCTGGCATTGTTTTACATATTACGGTCAGTTGTGGGAGGTTTTGGGGTTGGGGGTTTTTTTTTGGTTTTTTGTTTGTTTTTATTTTTACTTTTACGTGAATCAGCAGCCAGGTATTTCTATTTACATAGGTGGGCTAGAGGGACAGAAAAAGGAGTTTTACTGGTTTCTCCATTAAGAGTTAACTTGATCTTTTCTGTCCCAATTTTCTCTGTCTCTACTGGAACTGTTATGAGTGGAGGAATTCCATTTCTCAATAGTTCCCATTTTAGTGGGACATCAGATTGTTTTTAAAATAAAAAGAGTGCCAAGCTGGAGTTGTGCTACAGGCTTCCACCGGTATAACAACATGCTTTGGGATGACTCCGACTATGACTTCGGCCCAGTGGTGTTTGGCAGAAGGGAAGTGCTATCAGCACTAGTTTTTAAAGGTAGGAAACATAAGGACTACCTGATTTGGCCAAGTGCTATCTTGTCCAAGAAGCTGTCTGTAGCAGAGGTGGAAAAGAAGCTTTAGGTGTACTAAATCACAGGATAGTAAACTGCAATCACAATTATTCAACCTCTTAAACCTGCTGTTTTCTGCCAACACATCCAATGTTATTGTTTGCAACCAGAAGAGATTTATTTCACAGTTGCTGTAGCCCTTGAAGCTCATCATTCAGTTCATCATTTATCTTTGCAAGGGGCTGAACTTTGTATCTTTTATCTTCACAACTATTCTTGCTTGAAGATTAGCTTTGTGTTACTCCTTAAAGTCTTAAACTAAAATAGGGTTTCATTTTTGTTTGTGTTGCATCTGAGGCACAGACTACTTTAATTTCTTTGTTTAATTCCATATACTTTTGGTCTTTCGTTATTCAATATGTACGTCAGTGCCACCAAACTAGTTATCTTAAGTAGCCAGCAGTTTGCCTTGGAAATCCAATTTCCTCTGCCTCAGGAAATACTGTCATTCCTCTAGCAGTATTTTGAAAGTGAATGAATGTTATCAATTAATTACAATAAATAGAAAATTAAAGCAATGATAAGTGAAAATTGTCAATAGCATTTCTGGTATTCCTGGACTTTCAGCTGCTTTTTAGAAGAATATTGGAAATGCTTATGTGGTAGGACAGGAATGGCTGGCAAGGGTTGGTCATATTGCTTGTTCCTGTGCATTTAAGTTTTTAAAATCCATATCAAAATGTAATTTATTTAATGTATTCTTTTGCGGCAGACGTCATGCCTTCATCGTTCTTTCCATTTGCTCTTTGGAATAGTTATACAACATTGCACTGATGAGTTTCACAACTAGTTACATTATAGTAATCAGAAAAACAGTATTTTATTTTAATGGGCAGGCACAGATCTGAAATAGATGCATAAAGAGATTACACTGAGTCACTTGCAGTGCTGTGTTCTCCAAAATGGCCTGTTCTTGAGATGCAACCAGTGCAATTTACTTGTTACACATTGTACTGCATGGAC
>VYZV01007123.1:87291-97365 GCA_013401275.1 Pandion haliaetus | reverse complement strand
GGGTGGGGGGGAGGTGTTCTGAGGTTGGGTTTTCCTTCCTAATATCCTTGTTTTTTATTTGATTTGTAGTAAATGAAATTGATTTTGTTTCTTCCCCAAGCTGAGCCTGTCTTTTGCCTGTGACCATAAGTGGGGAGTGATCCCTCCCAGTCCTTGTCTCGACCCACGAGCCTGCCTCTGGATTTTCTCCTCATCCCAACGTGGCCAGGCGCAGGGGTGGGGAGTGAGCGAGCGGCTGCGTGGTGCTTTGTTACCGGCTGGGCTGAAACTGAAACCATGACAGAGGGCTTCTGGCCACATTATGACTGACCCGACTTCCAATTGTTTCAGCTGGGATAACATAGATGGATTCATTCTTAAACGCAAGCAGAAGTAATTCACTTGATGGGATGATCATAGCAACATCTATCAATTACTGGACTCCTTTTCTAGAAACTAGAATGGTAGAGTTTACCCAAGATGAGCTTAAAATGGTTTCTGCACATTTTCAGTTTTCACCGTCTTAATTGCCTTTGTGTGAATTGAGTAGCTAATAGAACTCAACTCTATTTTCCTTCATTGTGTGATCAGCAGATACCAGATGACATCATAAGGAAATGAAATATTTGCAGTTGCCTCACAGGAAAACTTAGAAATGCACAAAACCACCGATGAAGCCTACTCTTGTATGAGGCAATACAGAGGCCAATTCTGATGAAAGTGAGGGAGTTGCCATGGAGGCCTGACAGTGTGGTAATTCAGTGTATGCCGAGGCAACCTCAAGCCTCAAGGCCTCAAAGCCCTGACCCAAAATTGCTCTTATTCAGTGGCCTCATAGAAGGATGGCAGTTGAAGAGAGGACGGATGCCTAAACTGGAGGCATTTACCCTGGTGGGAGAAGGGAGGCAATTTATACTCTGTCATAATCAGTCAAAATCTCACTCTCCATAGACCAGCTCCAAGTACGAAAGATGTAGGTAAATGACAACTGTGACATTATGGTAACGGTTCTGTTTAAAATTGCACATGATTGTGAAATTTGATGGAGAATCTATATGTCACCTCATCACACACTTTCTATGACATGGTTGTGTATGAAGTTAGATAGGCCACCTAGCTTGAAACATGGCTTGCTTGCATTTCCAGCATGACCTGAAGGTACCAAAAGAAAATCACAACTTCCTGAACTCGCATTTCTTGCCTGTGGCTGGCTGGTTTAAAATACACATTGGAATTATCTCACATCCAGGATTTAGTTATGCCTTTGAGCTCCCGCTAAGTGGAAGTAAAATTTCCAATGCTGGTTGAAAATGGCAGGGAACACAACAATTTTCCTCAAACGCCTCAGGAAATGGGGACCTCTCATGGGAATTCGGGCACCATTTCACCAAAAAAGCTAGCTTTCTTCAAAAGCAGACCCGTCAGAAAGCAGCTTCAGTAATGTCAGGCTCTCCTGCACGACCAGAGACATGGGCTGAGCCACCTTGCCAAATAGCTCAGTAACCACCTTTCCAGAGCTTTGAAACCCATAGCTCCCAGACATCCTCACCTTGCTGTCACTGGTGTGATGCGAAACAGGCTTCTCAGACAGAGGCTCTCCTTTTCATCTGATAGCTGCTTCAGGCCCTGTCATTTTTTAAACTGTGTCTGTCACACAAGGAAGGGTGTGGTTTTCTGCCATGGTATGCATCTTTTACTGCCGTGTGAGTCACAGTGAGATGAGGCGAGGTGTCTGAAAGACATGCCCACTGACAGTGGTGACTTGATGACTCAGGTCTTGTGGATTTTCTAAGGCATTGATTTCCTCCTGGGAAAAATAAAATCAAAATCCCTCCATTTTATCTTTCAGTGATGGATGTTGTGTTATTGTAAAGCCTTTATACTCCCAGCAGCAAGTACTTAAGTACACACTACATGCTGTGGTTAAATCAGTCAATGCAAATCTACTTGGATGCATTTATCACCACCTCATCCTTTCTTCCTTTGTCTTCTCTAGAACAATTTGCCCTTTTCGTCCAAAACTACCCATCATTCCAAGACATCATTCAGCCAGAATCAAGCTTCATGAAAAGCTGAATCATGCAGGCAGGGTGGCTCCGTAAGTGCACGGGAATGCCCTTTTCAGGGTTCCAACTCACCAACCGGTGTGTCATGGACTACGTGAATGGGTATCATCTTTTATTCAGTGGACTTTGTACTGTGTAAATTCAGGCATACCCACAGGTAAAGATATGGTATCTTTTTTTACAGGTGGAATCTAGGCACCTGACGCGCTCTTAATCTTCTATTTGTTTATGCTCATTTTTTAGCTGGGTTTCTCAAGTAGCAATGGTGTTAACAAGGCTGTGCCATGAAATGCATGTATATGCACTCTTGGACCATTTATAATGTGATAGCCTTTTTACCCTAAATCCAAATTCTCTATTTCAGACATCCCTTTTGCTCCTTCTCTACCGCCTCAATAGGATTGTGACCCACCACAAAGAGTATCTTCCAGGGTAGGACATCATCATGTTGTTTGTCCCTTCTTTTCAGTTCTCTCCTGGTTTCGGCCGGGGGTAGAGTTAATTTTCTTCTTAGTAGCTGGTGTAGTGTTATGTTTTGCATTCAGTATGAGAAGAATGTTGATAACACGCTAATGTTTTAGTTGTTGCTAAGTAGCGTTTATCCTAAGTTAAGGATTTTCCAGTTTCCCATGCTCTGCCAGCAAGGAGGTGCACAAGAAGCTGTGAGGGAGCATGGCCAGGACAGCTGACCTGAACTGCCCAAAGGGATATTCCATACCATAGAACGTCATGCACAGTACATAACTTGGGGGGAGTTGGCCGGGAGGGGCAGATCACTGCTTGGGCACCGGTCAGTGGGTGGTGAGCAATTGCCTTGTACATCACTTGTCTTTTCTTGGTTATTGGTTTGTGGGTTTTTTTAATATTCTTTTTCATTACTATTAGTAGAAGTAGTAGTAGTAGTACATTTTATTATTATTATTGTTAGTGTTACATTTTATTTTACTTTAGTTATTAAGTCGTTCTTATGTCAAGCCATGAATTGTACTTTTTTTCCAATTTTCCTTCCCATCCCACTGCAGGGGGGAGCGAGCGAGTGGCTCTGTGGTGCTTAGTTGCTGGCTGGGCTTAAAGCACAACAAGTTCTAAACTTACAAAAAAAAAAGCATTTCCTTTTCTGGTATCTCTGTCACGAGGAAACAAGTTTATCTGTTGAGAGCCCTTTCCTAGATCATTATGAGTTCACATTTCTAGCATATCTCAAAAGCCTTCTTTGTATTCAAAACTGCCAAGAAACAGAGTCACCTCCATGAGAAACAGCCGCTAATACAGCTTCTGTCCCTCCTTACAGAGCCTATGGGGAGAACCACTGCGGTGTCACGGGCTGTGCCGTGGGAGGACAGCTGGTCCAGTGCCAGCAGGCAGTTCAGGTTGCCACCTTGAAAGCAAATTTTCCCCGAGAACCAGGAATGACCTACAGAGTGTGGTAAAACTCAGAGGACAGACGGTATCTCTAAAGGGAATGGTGCCAGGAAAGCTATTTCATTCTCACTTGGGTTCCTGACTGTCTCAAGAAATAGCACAGAAAATTTAAGTATTTTGAACATCCTTCCTTCTGAGGGCTCTTATTAGATTCCTACTACACACTTTATGCTTTTTTCCTAAATATCTACAGTGCAAAATTGTCACACGTGATGAGTGCTGAACACAGACAGGAACTTGGATACTTGGTAGCGATTCTAGGTTTGCTGATGACTTTTGTTTTTGCAGAGCTAGAATATTGGAAAGAGATTTTGAAATGCGCTGCATCATCCAGGTTTCTCTTTTTTGCTAAACCTCTGAAAACTCCGGACATATATTTGTCAGCAAAGTAGCCAGATCCTTTGAAGATGACAAGAAGCAGGGATTTCTTTTATAAGGTGCTTAACCTACGTTTCAGCCCTATTAAACAAGTGAAGAGAAACTGTTACTATCCTCTTACTCATTTTAAGTCAGTAAGAGCAATGGTATCGCTTAGCCCCCAAGTCATGTTATACTGACAAAGAGGAAGGAATGTGATGTTCATTTTGCTCAAGGGCATCTCCTAGACGTGGAAGCTGACTTCCTTATTGATTGGTACTTGTCAATATGTAATCAGAACCGTAGGGATTGTCTCTCTCTTAGTCCGTAACAGATCATTTCCTCAGAGTACTCTTCTTGCTGTAGGGGAACAGGGATTTAGTTGTTAGGTATTTATCTTCTAATTTAAACATGTATTTTACTGCCGTGGAGGGAGCAGGAATGGCACTGACTAGGTAAAATAAATGTGAATTAAATGGACTTTGGGGGAAATGCATTTTTGTTTTCTAAAATTCCCAGAGTGTGGCAATCAGAAAGGTTGAGTGTTTCATCGTAAATAAGGTCTGTCTGAAAGAACTTCTGACAGATGATGGGAAAGATAAAGCTCAGGTTCTCAGGGAGGTTTTGAGAAAACAAGGTCAGTACTTTTCAAAGAAAGCTTTTTTTTTTTTAAAAAATACTTCAGGGAGTCTGAGGGATAAAAATTATTTCTGGCTGGAGTAATTTAAAAGCCAAAAAAATAGAAATCCTTCCCAAGCTGATGAATGTTTAATACCTAACCAGAAGCCTCAAAATTCTCTCCCACCCTAGCGCTACACTTTTCTGCACTGAATAATGACAACTTGTTAAAAACTTGTTAACTGGTGTGACACCAAATGCAAGTTAGTACAGGTCTCTTACACTTCAAGTTCCGCCAGTGTACTGTCTTCAAGTTTTCACAACTGTGTTACAAAACAATTTCAGTAACGCTTCTACACCGTACCTATTGAAAACACAGTGATTATGAATGCTAGTATCACGAACCTGTCCTCACATTCCCACAAAATACACAGCAGTGACAAGCGATAATGCAAACTAACCTGCATCAAGACCCACTTGGTAGTATCAGAAATACATTTTGCAATAAGGACTCTTCTTAATTGAAAGAGAAGAAACCCATATGAAATAGGTTTTTCAGACATGAAAAAGGCTGTATTATGCTCCATTATGCTATTACTTACTCCTCATCTAACCTGCTAAACGTGGCCAACCATTGATTTTACAGTTTCTAGTGAAGAGACTTACTTTTGGACAGTGAGAGAGCATTTATATCAAGCAATGAATTTACCCTGGTCCAGCTGTTAAAAAATAGATGTAATCAAAAGTGGACCTTATTAATGGTCAAGAACCCCATTACACATGAATACATCCTATTGTTGACGCAGACTCCTTAGGGAGTAACCTGCACCAATTAATGGAGGCATTTGTACAAATAATTTTGGCCAGTCTATCCTCCCATGAGTGTTTTAATGCTTTTAAGGAAATTACTCTGTAGCCTTGTGTAAAACAACACTGAGGGGAAAAAAAACCAACAAAAACCTGCAGCTTACAGTTTTCCTTTCAGGGAAGGGAGGCATTTCACAAACCTGGTAGTAGCCTAAATGCTTTTGCAGATTAGGTGAGGGGGTGGAGGTACAGAGTGGATACACGGACTATTTCATCAGCCTTGCTGTCCTGATTTCAGAACAGTGCTCAGGAGATCACAGCAGGGTGTCCTATGATGCTCTTTGCAGAAAGACTGAAGCCACAGTCGTGAAGATTTTGAAAGCCAGAATGTCAAATACTTTTCCTTAAGTACCCCGAGACGCAACCGTCAGTCTTTAAAAGGAAAGCAGAGGAGGTTTATTTTCCAGCGGGTTGTACAGCTCCCCTCTCATTGCTAAATTCAACTCTAAACTAACCTCAGGCACTACAAGAACATGCTTCCAAGCCATGTAAAGCACCCCACTGACAACGCAAGGACGGATCCATCGAGGGGCACAACTCTTTCCAGACTGAAAGGAAAAACAGTGTTCACTTCTGATTTTCCAACACACTGATACTAGTGAAGAGGGGCTTACTTAGGCTTTCCTGGAATTAAGTACATCACCTTTTCCAGTTTACGGTTAGGCACCTGGATTCATTTTTGCTTATGCATAGCTGGAGATAAGATACGTGATTTTTTAAATGTGATTATAAAAGCTTTAAAGCAGGGAACAGATCCTGCCGGGCATCTTCAAGCAGTAACTAAACTCACAACCTGTATAATCCCCTTTGAAATACTGGTTTCTCCTTACGTAAAGAAATGCTGTTCTGTGCTGTTATTTGAGTTACTGTGCTTCCTGTGTACTCGTGTGTGTTGAATTTATCATGGTAGTTAGAAAAGCCTTGCTCAAAAACCCTGTTTTTCCTTAAAAACCCAACTCTTTATTCATAGTCCTCACAGTTGTGGTAACAACTTTGAAAATATGAGCCAGCCAGTGCAAAAAACTTCTGGTGAGTTTAAAGAACTCTTGAAACAACAAGCACTAAGAGGTATGAAATACTGCATACTTCTTAATGGAGTGTTAATTCTTAACTGCTAAAGACAAGTTTGAGGGACATAAAGTAGGAAAAAAAATTTAAATGTACTGCCAAAATAAAAACATACAAAAGAGAAAGTGTCTTATGAGCCATACTAGTCATGGCTGCAATTCAAACCAAGTGGTTAACTGCAAGCTCACTTTCTACTGACAGCTACTATTCTGAATTTCCAGGCTGGTAACTGGCCACTCGGGTACCTCTCCTAATGGATAAAACAAATAACTTAGCAAAGGGATTTTCAGATCATCTTTTTCTGGTTTTTGAAAGTTCACCTGCACTGCAGGATCCCCCAGGAATGCATTCAGTTTCTGCTAAAAGGCCAGCCACACACGTTTCAAGCAGCATTTAAATCCCAGGTAAGCAATCCACAGACTGCAGACAGCCCTTTTTCAAGAGCAACTGACGTGAAAAATGGGACCTACTTTGTTCTGCTTTATTGAAACTAGAGACATCCCCAAATCAGAGTTATTTGAAACATTTATTAGCGTTAATCATTGTAGGTTAAATAAAACACAAAAACTACATTTTAGGGCAAAAAATATTATTAGGTATGATACAATTAATATGTAAAACAGAAGGTAAAGTATTAACAGATTGCAGCATCCCATACATGAAGCAAGTGGGTCCAGCCCAGTCAAAGCCCTTATATAAACAAAACAGAGGAAGAGTACTTAGCAGGTGGTTTTAAACTGACAATTTATCACTGACTCTAGTTTAAATAATTAAGGGTAAGATAGTAAAATGTATCATCATTGTACTGAAAAGGTCTGATTGTGGTCAAGAGTGCTCGCATGTCTAGTCTCTCTAGTCGCGCTTAGTAGCATGTGCCGTGAAGGATTAGTGAAGAGAAGGGATGACAGGTGACTTTTCTAGGTATTGATACAGACCCATGTTACACTGCAGCACTTTAGGTAGACCTGCTGTACCACGAACAAAAATAATCAACTTTTTTCTTTTCTTTTTTTTTTTCCGTTTGGAGTGTCACTTTATTACTTCTGAGTCCCAATTCTTGGATAATAGTGGCCTTTTTTAGATTTCTCAGTCTGCAAGACAAACTTTTTCTACAATATGCCATTTTCATGCATAAGAATGGCAAGTCAACAATTGTACCTATGCACGTCTCCATCTTCTTGCTACCTTTGATCCGTAACTTTAAGTTCATAAAGTTGAAATTACCATTAACAAAAAAATGGACTTAACAGAATACAATGTGCAGTATATGAGAACCAGACATAGTGAAAAAACACTACATGTCAGCATAACAATATAAAAATGTACTTATATACACACACATATGCAGAGCATATATGAAAACTAGTTCTTTCATAACCTTGTTTTTAAACTAGTTCATGACAAGCCAGAAAAGCAAGTCACCCACAACTGGACAGTCACAGTCCTGAGTCACGGTGCAAACAAGCTCCACCAAACATCCTTGGCGGTGCAGCCTGTGCCTCAGTCCTGCTGCCAGCTCTCTTGAGAAAACCCATCTTGGACAAATCCAGCACCAGCTGGCCAACCCAGAACTACAGCATTATTATTATTATTATTATTATTATTATTATTATTATTAATTATTATTATTAGAGCAGATCAGCTACAGTCAGGTGGTCCTGTACAGTAATTTAGCTCTTCACAAGCCATTAACTACTAATAGGAATTCTGGTTGCCGCTGAAACTTTTGACTCCACGTTTGGGTTTTTTGTATGTCATTCTTATGGCTGTTTGTGAAGGGTGGTGGTACTTTCCAAGCAACACGGGCAACAAAAGGAAGCAGAAATAATGTATTTTACATTTGAAAAATCACAGTTTTTAAAACAAACTATTCCCCCATTTAAGAGGCATGTTCAAGCTGCGCTTCAGCTTTGATGATCAGCAGAGACGCAACACATTGTCGAAGGCGAGCCCTGTCTTCAAACAAAATGTGAGTGGCTTTGCACAGCACAGTGGCCTGTTATTTTTTCACCTATGACTTCAGAGATCCATCCCTACTGAAGCTCACCGTAACCCAAAGCTCAAGAACTTATACAATCAGAATTCTTATTAATTTAAATCTTTTTCTTGACTAAAAGCAGAATACGGTGATTTAGATTTGGCCCACCAAATGCAAAAAATATCTTTGAGCCTACTTAGCCAGCATTTGAATTTTAAAATCTGCCAGATATCCATTGTAACAACTTCCAATTTTAAACTATTTTAACATATAACTCATAAACCTGTTCTGATTCACATACAGCTCAATGGCAGCTGTGAGAGCTGGTTGTTCAGGACAACATCCCAAACAGATCAGCATCAATTACCAGTTCTAGCATAAATTAGAGTATACAAGGTTATTTGCAGAACTCTTACAAAGCTTTCAGGCATCTCAAATAGGGTTTAATGAGTTTTGAGATGTCACATTAAAAAAAACATGCCGCAAAAATTTATGAAAGCTTAAAAATCACTTATGCTTAACTACTATATGTTGAACTAAAATTTATGACACCTTTAAAAATGCGGGTTTGATCTCACCTTGTTTTCTTGGCAATAGGTCTAGCCTTTTACTGGGTTTTATTTAGGAAGAACCACATCTCTTGCAGCATTGGGTCATAGATCCCATGAATTATATGAATCTGTGATGTTGATAAGTTTGATATTTCTTTAGCACTGAAGGCCGGGTTAACCTCTCCCTCCCCAGCCAGGTGAAAGAGCCAGGCACCCCTGGCAGACTTGCTTGTACTAGGATGGGATGAAATGTTCCCTAAAGGAGCCTGTCCCACTCCCCAACTACCAACAATGATGATTGCTGAATTTTCACTTAAATAACCCTGGAATATCTGTAAAATAGTTTCTGCAATGAAGCAGCAGCACAGATCATAGCACAGGTGACAACTGAAAGTTTACTCAAAATATCCTTTCTCATGGTAGCTGTCTGAGTCTGTGTATTATCCCAGGGGGTATTTTCAGGTATGAGCGCTTTCAAAGGAGTCCAAAATATCTGAGAAATGGATTATATGTGAAAAAACAATGCAGTTTAGATTCTTAGATAAAATCCCGTGGGACGTTTCCCACCTATAACTACTTCTAGCCCTCTAAAGACAAAGAAATGTTCCTGTTGATTTCATCTGGCTCTGTTTCAAGCCCTAATAATTACTGCCATTTTATCAAAGCAATCTCACAACCAGGCAGTAAGGTCTGGTTTTTATGTATAAACATGGAAACCCAGCTCTAGCATGCCTGTTCATGATTTATTGTGAAAGTTGTTTTTCTGTTTTGTTTGCTTTTCATAAGCCCCCCAACAAATGTGCAGTGAGGTTAACTTTCCTCTTAAGAGAGCAAATTAATGTTGTGGAATGCAGGCTGGGCTTTGGTTTTGAAGCCTGCATTTCTTACCCTAGTTCCAATTTCCAGTGACATTGATGAAGAAGATAAATTTGGATTCTGTCATCTCAGTCACACATATTCATAAAAGATGGAAGTGGAGAATGCATACAGTTTTACATTATTTCTAGCTCATAACCACCTACTGGGATTTTTTTTCCCCGACACTCTGTTTTCAAGTGCATCAAGCTTCAAAGGTATCACGCAGTGGGTCTTCTATACAGCACCCCCATGCAAGTGAGGAGACTACTGCACAAACTCACAGAATTACATCTGTAAAGAAACATTCTGG
>VYZV01007123.1:69391-83663 GCA_013401275.1 Pandion haliaetus | reverse complement strand
TAAACCATCAAGTTAAATCATTTTAGTTTTAGTAACAAGACTTATCCCTGCCGAAGCAGCTTTTACCACCTGATGCGCAGCTGACAGGAGTAACTCTCTTGGAGCATAAAACTCAGTCAAACACCTGAGAAGAAACTCCACAGCACATGATACAGTGATTTGTTACCAACAGTCAGGGGAATAAATAAAAATAATCAGTCAGAAATCTACTTGACCGATGGTCTCTCCCTGGGCCTCCTTGACAGTTAGTCTCAAAGCAGACACTGTAACAGAGAAAGGTTTATGCAGCAGCAGAGCACTAAGGATGAGCAGTGAAATGCTGAGCCTGCATCTACATTTCCTACTTCTAAATCAGCTCAATCACAATTGCTACCTAAAAGCACTGTGATCATCTCTCATCTTGTCATTCAGCTCGTGATAAACATAGCATCATATTGCTGACACCAACTCAAATATGGCTGGCACTGAGTCAGGATCAACAGAGTCATAAACTGAATTAATTTTAGAAAGTATATAGTCATTTAAAATGTATATCTCACTGGCATACACAATCTCTGTGCCAGAGCAATAAAAAATCCCCCTGTATTAGATAACCTACAACATTGTTAGTTTATGCTATTTCTTTCATGCAGTTGATGCCAGAAAGGAGCAGTAGTGCTCTGACATCCAGCCCTGCAATTCTCCTGCTGAAGCAGTAAAAAAGATTAAGACAATTCCTCTTCAAACCAAAGACTGCTCTGTTAAGACAGAGTCCGCTCCAACGGTCCATGAGAGATTGAAATCTTCAGTTGCTTAACCTAAAGACTACAAACTAGACCACAAGTAGAGTCTTTTCTCCATTTTGCAGAGCAGGACACAACTAGCCAGCTTGCCAAAGACCACCAACAGCACATCTTAGGATTCCAGCTGAAATGGTCGATAGCAGAGAGAAAAACAGATGTGCATACATTTATCTAAGAACTCTGCAGCTGAATTGGTGAAATGAAGAACTTGGGGATATATTATTACTGAGACAGTATAAAAGTTCCATATGGTTCCCATTGCTGGTATTTCTGTGGAGTGAGGTCCACTGACTGCAATTTAAAAATTAGATTTGCACTTGTATTAATTAAATATCCGATTATATATTTTGGTTTCATTTCACTAATGCTTAGACCATGTTTCACAGATTTTGTGCAGCAAAACTGTTTGTAAACGTGCACCTCTACACATTCCTGCAGAAGTCTTGCTGTCCTCCATGATCTCATTCTAGCAAATGCACCATGGTACGTAAAAGAGTAAGCGTCACAAGAGACTGCTCAAATATAGGGTTACAGAAATTGTCATGGTTCTGAAGTGAACCATCCAGGTTAACAGGTGGGAAGCACTGAAACAATTGCATCTCCTCCTTTCTGGCATATTTGAGTTGGGCTGAGGCAGTCCAGGATGAAGGTCAGAGTCTTCTCCAACGCCTGCTACAGTTCCAACTCCTGCTATTGAATCTGAGACTTGTTAATGTAAAGAGATTAAGCAGCACCCTGGAAGTTGTGGTTCTGAGAGTGCCAGAGGCAAAGAGATTGGGAAATGGGAGGATGGGACAAGAGGTAAACAAAATGGGAAGGGAGAAAAATGAGGACTGGAGCAGGGAAGCAAGAGAGACAACAGGGACTGGGTGACAGCTCTGCGAGCAGAACTTGAAGGCAGGCAGATGGGGATTGCTCTGCTGCAGCTGGAAGCAGGATGCATCATCTCAGTAATAAAATCTACTTTGTTCCTTTTTGAATGCAGTGCTCCCCGGTTATAAGCTGTGACATCCATTAGCTCAGAAAAGTCAGGCTTGGAGTTGGGCTTTTTCATTTTGTTTGCTTTTTTAACATTAAACTAGTTTCATTATTGACTTGTACAAGACTGTGTGAAAGGTTGGAAACAGCCTTAAAGTTGACTGTAAGAGAAAAACCCAGCTGGTTACCATGCTGACAAAGGGACAAACACAACAGTGCATTGAACAGATACTCATTCAGTGTGCAGTGGAAAGGAAAACAGATGTGATGTGATCAACCTGAGCTGGCACATCCAGATGATTAAGTCCAAGTCCCAAAGAAGCACATTTCTAATGTCTAACACAACTACAACAATTCTGCTAAGGGTAAAAGGCCAGGCAGGCATCACAGTGCTGCACAGCGGCTTTCTGCGCATTGGTCCCATCTGTTCTCTGTCTGAAAATCAAGTACAACTGAATTTTTTTCAGGGGACTGAAAGAAGGGGAGATTTTTGCTAGTGCGGGATGTGAAATCCATTTCACTTGGCTCCAGAGCAGCAGCCTCGCAGCTGCCACAGCATCCTGAGGATATGACTGCTGCGGCTCACCGGAGAGAACACAGACTTCTTCAAGTAGTGGTACAACAGCTATACAATGGCCAGAACCTCCTCCTAAAATTGCTGGCTGTGCCACAGCAAGGTAAGTCCCTGCAAAGCATTGCTCTGTATAAACCACATTAATAAAGCACAGCCCTCTGTGAAGGCATGGCAGCATGAAGCAGGTACATCTTATCCAACAGTTCTGGCATTTGCATGCAAGACTCTTTCTGCACCTGTAGGATTTACAGCAGTCACACTTATCTCCCCAAATCCTTTCACCCTTTGAAACCAGTTTCACTGGTATTTTAGAAGTTCCCCATATCCCTCACACTGTTTACAAAGCTTGGCCCACTAGTCAGTCTCTAGTTTCTTTTTCTCCCCCATGATTGCAGTGAAGCAGGATTTCCACAGCTGACAGAGGTGACTGCTGCATACTTCACGTTGTAAGTTTTCATGCAAGGTAGCAGGTGTTTACAATAAAGGATATTGCATAACTAAACATAGTTAAGTTGCAATTATTTTAATACTTCTAGTAGCAGATCTAATAGCATCTCCGTGCAAGAAGAAAGAAAAAAAAAAAGGCTTTTTTTTTTTTTTTTTAAAGGATATTGCATAGATTGCTTACACTGAAGTTCTTGCTAGGGAAGCAGCAATACAGCTAACTTTTGCCCATTTAATTAAAATCTGCAGAAAAAAATCCCACCAAGATTTAAATCTTACATGCATCAAAGTAAACAACAGAATTCCTAATTACTTTAATTACTAAGAGATCCAACCTTGATTTGAGGTCCTGCTGTAATTAACTTTGGGCTGTTTTGATTTATTTATTAGCTTACGTTGAAGAGCTCTCCTATGGTTGGAAAGAAATCCAGGACCTCACAAGTTTAAGAGTAGTCCAAAGGCCAGTAAGTTTTGTTTCATTTATTGAAATTTGAAAGCAAGAGGAGAACTAATCCTAGAAATACAGGGAACATAAACTGTAAAGAATATAATCTCAAATACTTATAACTTAGGACAATGTTTTTCCATCCTTTCACAATAGGTGAATACCCTCTACAAAAAAATCAGTTATGAGCTTGAGCTGCCTTAAAAATGGCATGTGTGAATTGCTTTGCAACATAAACATCCTTGCTTTTCTTAAAATGTCTTTCATAGAGCTCTTCACAGTAGTTCACAGATACCAGCACATCTGCAGGTAACAGGATGAACAAACTTGTCTTCCACAAAGCTCAAAAATTGTCCATCTGCAATTCCACCCATCCAAGTCCATTTGAGTCAGTGTAAACACTGAATGTCCACTGGAAACAATCCCTCCCCCTTCCAGAGACAGACATTTCACACATCCCTCTCTAGTTCGTCCAGTATACAACTGGTTATACTGTAAACTCTAGAGGTTGGGCTTGGTTTTTTTTTTTTAATCTCACAGTATTTCTAGGAAACAAGTATTTGGGTTACATTAAATATTCAGTATATGAGCTGCTGGCAAGGCATCAGAAAATCAACAGCTTCATACATTTATAACTGAGCATTTACCACATGAAAGGTTGTATACTGAGACAGAAAGTCTCTCCTCTAATTAGGAAGTCTCAACTACGAAGAACATCCTTATCTAGATTTTTAAACATCAGCCTCTCTCTCCTTCTCATAGTACTAGCATCAGTAAGACCAAGCGCGCTAACAATCCTTTACACAATTTCCATAGAGCAATCCTGATAACCTAACTCCTCACTTCCCTCTCATCCTCAAGAGAAGATGCTGAAATGCTTCCATCTTGCCTCCTTTGGTAGCACACCAACCTCCAACGTTTGCCAGACTCCAAAAAAGTAATGCATGCCCATCGTTTATTTGTTTGCTTAAGCACAGGTTTATTTCATATTTCACGTGGCTAGGTATTCTTCACCAGCTGACTCATCCCACCGCCTGTTTACCTTTGGACCTACTGATGCAGACTGGTATTAACCTGGGAGGTTCAGTCTCAGCTCTACCGTTTACAGAGGATGGCTTCTATGTAATCTTCTCTTTTGTATCTGGGGCACCTTCATGCTGAGGTAACAGGCAATACACACAGGCTGAAGAGAAAGAGCTGGGCGTGTATTAGATTTGAATAAGATGACTAAGGCTTGAGTTGTTAAATGAACGGGTCTCTGAAAATTGCAAGGGTGTGATTGCTACTAAATGACGGTACACTTGGGGCAGCTGCCATTGAAAACCAGCCAGTTTTAATGGGCAAGCTGCCTTCTCAGGCACAAGCAGCAGTCAGTGGACGAAAGCCCCACAACCAAGAAGGGGCAATAGAGAACTGGTACAACCCCCTGCGCAGGCACAACTTTATACTGTATCATACTGCTATTGTATAATACATTCCTGGCATTTTGCTGCTGCTGAAGTATAAACCAGCAACAAGGAGCCACTGTGCCTACGATTCTTCTAAGGCTGGGAATAAAAAATTAATAACATTTGATCCTATACACACTCAGCTATTAAAAAAGAACTACTGGAACACATGAAAAACCACTAAAATCTTAAGCCTTTTTTATGTCAAAAACCTTTCAAGAAAGATATTGGGAAAAATTTAGCCCAAGGGGGGAATATACAACTGTACTAAAAATATTCTTTTCTCGTTTACAGAGAAATAAAACAGCCACGTGATGTTTCACAATCACAGCAAGCCTTTAGTCAGGCGCTGCTAAATGTAACCAGGGTAGGTGTAGTGGCTTGCCACCTGAAGTCAGAGGGGTTCGACAGACAGCCAGGAGCTGCATCCCATTACACAACTCAGTGAAAACTTTCCAGCGCACAGAACACTGACTTCGCTCACTCTTGTGCTCAGTCTGTCTCCTCAGCCTTCTTTGCCCGAGTACGCCAGCTGCAGAGTCGTCTCCTGCTGGATTTGCCCCATCTTCAAAAAATCAGAAACTTGTACTGATTCTAGTCTTTCACACCTTGTAATTTCTTGAGAAGAATACAGGACAATGGATTTGTGTTGAGACTGTGTTATTAAGACATTCCTCAGTCAAATCCTGCGAGAAACTTATTTTAAAAAAATCTTTTAAAAATACTGTAACGTAATAAGCTTACAAATGAAGTGATCTGTCTATAATCTCTATAATTTTTCCAAGATTTATCTGGCTGTCAGCAAAACATCCCAGTTCCCCTTTTATTTTCCACCTTCTTCATATCATTATGTTGAGTAATTTTTTCCCATTACACTATTTCATGCCGTTCACAACATTTTCCCTGGAAAAGAGACAGTTGTTAGATACCTTAGGAAGCAAAAATGATTATGTTAAAATGCCCCTGGGAAACAAAAAGCATAAGCAAGCAAGAGGTAAATTTTTTAGCTAAGTTAAAATGTAGTCTACCCTTTCTGTTTGAGGTATCAACTTCAAGGTTTTTAATGGAGAAATTCTTTACGCATGTTGGAATATGCTTCCAAATCCAGGCTGTAAAATAGGCAACACATACAGTCTAGCTACAAGATCCAATGTAAACAGAAGTTGCTCTCTCCCTTGTTAGAGGCTGGGGAGCTGCACCATGCCCTTCTACAGCAGCACAAAGAGCAGGGCGCGAACTCTTGGGCAGCACAAAAGCAAAACTGAAGCTGCAGCACGACTTCTAGGGCACCACACAAATAAAATTAGACAACAGGGTAGGAAGCACAGCCACAGAGGGACTTCATACACTGAAAAGGCAGAAATGCTGCCATGCCATTTGGGCATAGACAGACCTTTTTTGGAAATTGCACAAAGACTGAAGTGGTGTAAAACATCAGAAAGTTATCCATACTCTCTGCCCAGTCACAATCATACTAATTAATTAATTAATTCTCCTGCTAATGAAGCATTTTTCACTTGGTTTCCACTATATTTCTATAAACATACACTACCAATTCTCTCCTTTCTCTCTACTGAGTACTTGGTAAGGTCACGAGTACATCCACCGAGACCAAATATTTCTATATATAGAAATAATTTCCTGTGGAATTAAGTGCACTTGCCTGGGTATCTAGTTCATACTAAACTTAATTTAGCTGATTTTCCTCATCTATTATATCCATTATTAGGGACAGTGTATGCTGTCAGCTGCAGCATTGCCTATCAAAGACAGAAACTAATTATCTAATTATGTGGCAAGGATGAGTTCCTCCGAGAGAACATTCACAACTATCAGACACAGCCAATCAAGTAAACTATCACAAGGAAGAACCGGTTCCTCCAGCCAGCCATGTTACACACTCCTCCTTTTTTAAAGGAGGTAAAAGAAAGGTAGCGTATTCTAGGAATATCAGTTCTCATAAACCATTCATAAACAATATCAGTTCTCGTCAACCATTCCAAATACATCCCATACAAGTGAAGCAAACACTTGAACAGGTCCATTCTCAGGCAAAGTGCGGTAGATAATAAGAGCTGATTACGAATATGTGAAATAAAATAAAGACTTTAGGGAAACAAAGTTGAGTTTCTGGACATGCTGTCTCCTAGGCCTCTGCACCCCAAAAAGGATTCAGGGAGAGGAAGAACCACCAGTAGTGGAAAAGGATCAAGTCATGGAGCTCTTAAGAAATCTCAACCCGTACAAGCTTGAGGTTGCAGAGGGAGGAAGCCAATATCACTGCCAGGCTGTTCTTTATCATCCCTATTGTTTTTGAAAGGTTGTGGAGAATGAGGGAGGTACCCTATGACTGAAGAAAGGTGAATGTTGTACCTGTCTCGAAAAGGGCAGTAACAAGCCATGGATCTACAAGCTCACTCTGCTTCCTGGAAAAACCACAGGGCAAAATCCTCTCCAAAGCTGCTTCTGAGCACATGAAGGTGAAGGTGACCAGGACCAGTCAGCATGGACTTAACAAGGGTAAACCATGTTCAGCCAACCCGGTTGCCCTAAAGGATAGTATGACTGGATCTGTGATTGAGGGAGAGCATTGGATGCTGTCTACCTTGACTTTAGCAAGGCTTTAGATAGTTTCTGCTACAGCACCCTGGTACATCCAAGTTGGGATGTTATAGTCTAGATAGGCAGACTGTTAGCTGTGTGAAAAATTGGCTGGATCATCACACTTAAAGGCCAGTGGTTAACAGTATGTATCTACCCATAGGCCAGTTACAAGTGGAGTACCTTGCTTAACACCTTTTATCAGTGGCCTGAAGGAGGAAAAAAATACCCACCCCCTTCAACCCTCAGGTGATACCCAGCTCAGAGGTACATTCAATACCCTTGATGGCAGGGCTGCTGCTCAGAGGGCTTTAGGCTGGAGGGAGGAATGGGCCAACATGAGCCTTATGGGGCTCAGAAAGGACAAATGCCAAGCCCTGCCTGTGGGAAGGAAGAGCCCCTGGCTATGAGACAGGCTGGGGACTGGCTGCCTGGGAAGCAGCTCTGCTAAAAAGGACCTGAGGGCAGCAAGCTGAGCACCAGCCAGCAGCCTGCCCTGGAAGCAGAGACCCGCCAACAGCATCCTAAGTCATACCAATGAGAGCCAAGCCAGTAGATCAGGTTAAGCCATTATCCCCATCTAGATACAGTCTAACATGAGCTGGGTAATGCATCCAGCTTTGGGCCCCACGATACAAGAAAAACGTCAACAAACGGGCGCAAGTCCAGAGGAGGGACACCAAGGCAGTCGGGACTGGAACACCTGCCCTGCAAGGAGAGGCTGAGGAAATGGGGCCTCTTCAGCGTGGAGACAAGAGGGCTCTGGGGGGGCCACAAAGCTGCCTGTCAGTGCCTATGGGGAGGGCTGCAAGACGAGAGAGCCAGGCTCGTTGCTGATGTGCATCCAGGACAATGAGCGATGGTGGCTGTGAACCGAATCAGGAGACGTTCTGACTTGATACGCTGTGGGGATGCCACTGTGAGGACTGTGCAAACACCGGACTCGGCTGCCCAGAGAGGCTGCGGAACCTCTGCTCTCGGGCCCAGCCACACAGTGGCCCAAGCAACCTGGTCAGAATTCACTATCAAGTCTGCTCTGAGGCAGAGGTTGGACTGAAGGTTTCCTGAGGTCCCCTCCAGCCCGCAAGGTCCTTCCCACTTGCAGCCAAAGTTCCAAAACTGGAACCCCTAGAGCTAGGCATACTGAACAAGACGTTTTTTCTTCTCCTCAAGAGGAATGTCAGCCTTATCTTGTTTAAAAGACCTGGAGACAAAACATTGGGTTTGTTGGTTTTTTTGTTTTTTTTTTTTTTTTTTTTACACAGATTCCACTGCAATGACTATTTTCTACTTATCGTAGCCTTCCAGGCACATTTCTCAACATTTAAGTTTTTATCAACACGATGATAAGATCAACAGTATTGCCTCTACAGTAGGCTTGGTCTGAAACAGAAGATGTGACCCAGGTCAGGATTTATATACAGATTTAGAAGGAACAGGCTTACCCTGTATCTACTGTCTACTGTATTCTGCTCTGGTGTATTCAATGTCATTCTTAGTTTACAGCTGCATAAACAGCAGCCATACTACTGGCCCAGTGGATTTCTTTATATCCTTGGGAAATAAGTTTTCAGACCTGAAACGGACAGCTATTTTCAGAAGACTTCCAAACAATCATAAATAAATAAATAAATGAAGGGAGCATTTACTTACTTATTCCTTGAAAAAGTTCTTCAATGTTAACAGCATTCTTTGCACTGGTTTCAACAACAATTGCACCTATAGATTCTGCATATTCTTTGGCATCCTTCATAGGAACCTCTCTAAAAAAAAAATAATAAATTTACAAATAAAAGAAACTAAAATTTCAAAAAATAATTTAATTTTGACTAACCCCCCCAAAACAAAAAAAAACAAAAAACAGAAAAAAAGACCTCAAACACAACCTAATCAGAAAAGCATTAGTATGATCTTCTTCTATCTTTCTTATTATTGCATTTAGATAATCATATTCAAAATATCAAAATTTCACCAATGATCGCTCTGCAGATTTCTTGGACTTGCTGCTGAATCGATGCCTTGAAAAAAGGAAGGTAATTTAAATGACAAGCCCATTTGTTTGTTTTTTAAACTCAATCCCAATAAGAAAAGCATTAAAACACTAGAGAAAAGCCATACAACTCTGCTGATCCAGGCAGCAGCCACCACTGTCCACACCAAGTGTTCAAACAAGATAGGGTAACAGCTGTTGTGGAAGAAAATGATAAGAGCATCCTATGTCTAAGTGTTTGCAAGCAGCAAGAAAACAAGAGAGATTCTGAAAGAGATATGAAAGCCACAGACTCCAAGCACATTGGCAAGAGCAATCTGGGAGTTCCAGATTCACTGGGGAAAGACCAGCATTCTGTGCCATGTCACCAAAGTGACACCATCCTAAAATCACTGGCAGAACATCCTTATTTTGTAGCCAATACTTCACATGCCAAAAGCTGGTAAATGAAGTTTACAACATGCAAAAGACCTCTGCTTCAGACACAAAGCAAGCCCCACACTGACCTTGCATCTGCCTGAGCCAGGTGGCAAAGCTGACTCTGCCTGCATCTGCTGCTGTCTGTAACCATTGCTATTCCTGATTTTTGAGCAACAGCTCAGAATCAGAGACTGAAAACACTAACAGGCACCCAAGGTACACCCAATCAGGGGAGCACATGTTAAAACACCAGGCTGCCAGCCCTATTTTTCTTCCAGTTCAACACGTCAACTGATGTATTTTGTATGGCTTTATAGCTGTCCGTTGCACATGCAGAATTTGCACCAACTCCTTTACCCCACGGCTCCGATGAACCAATCCAAAGACTCCTAGTACAATTTCCTCCTAGTATGAGTGCCTTGGACTTTAACAGAAGGTACCTAGGTAGGAGCAGAGCAATGCAATTTCACAATTAGTTTATGGAAGTATATATTTTAAATCAGAACTGCTGCTCATGGGAAACATGCAGAGAGGCAGAATAATTGCCTGATTTACTACAAATGGTTTTCAAAAAATTAGCCTGCAATTCCAGCATCTGGATTCAGAGCTTGTTTCCATTACTTGCTTCTTGGTATTACACGTCTTTTTGTTCCAGAAGACACAGAGAAGGCAGCATCCCCCTTAATATTTCTGAAATGGCACCCCGGCCTTTATTTTTTAAAGGTACCACCATCTGCAGATGGCCCTGAAGATAAGAAAAAAGGAACTTAACTATGTAACATAATATTCAAACAACAGTAAAGAAAGAAATTTGAGAACATAGGGTTATGTAATAAAGACTTTCAACTTGCTGTAATTTAGATAAGAAAGCAAACTTCAGGAATCAAGGGAAAGGTAAAACAGCAGCAAGTGACAATATTCCAAGGAAGCATCACAAAACTTCTTAGCCTTCTCTGATGGCATTTCTAAAGGAAGCCTACAAACGTCCACAGCATGTGGGCAATAAGCATCATGCCATCCAGCGCTGCCGGCACCGAGAAGGCCACGTACATGGCTGCATACATCAAGTTGAGTTATAATCTGGATGTCAACATTGCTAAGATGCTACCTTGTCAAAAACAAAAAGCACAAATGCTTGAACTCTAAGCCAAGAGGTGAATACACACAAGATGGGGGTGAAGAGGGAAGAAGGCAAGAACCATCAGCAGAGTGCTGAGAAAGTGTTATTCCACGACTATGGGGAAAGTTAGAAGAATTCCTATTCTGAAAGATGTCAATTATTTCATTTAATCCTTTCCAAATCATTCTATTGATTCAGTCTCCCTTGAGATTTTTTGAATAATTAACTGAATAAAGAGATATTCTGGATGCATAGAGGGAAGATCTGAGCATGAAATTCTGCTGAATTCTCTTAACCAAGAATCTGGCAATTTCCAGTGAACATGATTTGTTAAGAAGGTGCACCATATTTTTAAGGAAGTAAACACTTCTTTGTTGCTGTTATGACTACTGACTTCTATAACACTCAAAAAAATATTTTCGTCACTTACAACATTTTAACATTGAAGTCTCAGGTACTGTCTTTGAAACTACTTTTTAACGACCTGTCAGAAGGACAGGACACATATCAGAAGGAAAAGTCTATTACTATTACTTAAAAATTTGTCAAACACTCAACAGTACTAGAATTGACAGTACTGTAACAAAGATGAGGATTTATACTAAACAAAATTGCCTATCTACCTGTAGAAATTCCTTCAAAGTGGAGAAGAAATTTACTTCAACAGAGCACCAAAAATTGCTGGTAGCCTATTAACAACACTGAGAAAAGCAGCATGACTCCTGCACGTCCCAAATCCATCTTGGCAGCTCAAAACCAAATTTTAGATGCTAAATGAGGAGGGTAACATGGTCACTGATTATGAGAAATAGTGCCAGTTTCTCCCCAAAGGAAGATAATCAGTTCTTATTGCTTCCATTCATTCCTTCCTTACATTATCTCCTACAGTCATGGAGATGGCAGAATCAAATCAACTTGAAACGGGTCAGCTTGTCCTCTTTTGCATCTATTCACATTGGTCTTAAAAGCAGCTGTGTC
Organism: Pandion haliaetus; assembly: GCA_013401275.1. Lineage (NCBI taxonomy): Eukaryota > Metazoa > Chordata > Aves > Accipitriformes > Pandionidae > Pandion > Pandion haliaetus. The sequence continues at coordinate 71,883 of VYZV01007123.1, read as the reverse complement.
TCTGATATCCAGCAAAACATCTGCAAAAAGTTCTACAAAACCGAAGAGAGATGCCAAAAATGTATACAAACAGCATCTTATTTCTGTGTGTTCACATCATCTTATTTTTAAATTCTCTGTGCCCAAAGGCATGTGTATTTTCTACTCACTGGAAACAATCTGATAAATTAGTGACACACTTCACCTGAAATAATTTTTACTGAAGTAAAATTGAAGACACAAAGCAGCCAGAGAATGCATACAGCTACATGTATTGCATAAACAATCAGATTTCTGGAACAACTGTGAAAACACATCACGTGCAAGATAGTCTGCTCTCTATTTTTCTACCAAAATCTCTCTAGCTGGACATCACTGCATGACTTCAAAAAGAAAAAAAGCTGGGGGATGCAGAAAGAGTGACTGCATGAAAAAAAAAATATTCTCAAAACTTTTCAAAATTATGGGGAGAAAAGAGTCCCCTTCCTAAAAACAAACAAACAAACAAACAAAAAAAAAACCCCAAAAAACCCACCACCATTAGTTTATGGACAATGAGGGCCATGCAAACATCAGAACATTTTGTGCACAGACCAGCTGTACTGGCTGACAGGAGCAAAAAACAGATAATCAGCAATCCGTAAACAATAGGTAGTGTTTGAGAATAACGTGGTGGGAAGATCACAGTCATTCTGTGAGGAACCTCAGTATTCTCCCAACATTTCTGGGGTGCAGGTTTTTCTTCATGTCCCCAAGTTAACCTGCCTCTGGTGGAACAGCATTTAAAAGCTTACTGCCATGGCAAATGCTACCAAAAGCAGGGAGAAGGCTGGTTATGGATTCATTTGCAATTGGTGCCATTTTTCACAATCCCCAAACTTAGCACCCTTGATTTAATCAGGCAATTGTATTGCTGGGAACACTTAAGCAACAAATTTAAAGTGACTCTCAGAGCAACTGAAAAATCCGATTTGTGCTAAGTGGTTTTTCGTTTTATTTTTATAATCATCCTTTCTTCTTTTTTTCTACTTCATATTTGGAAACATTTAGTTTTGTCTTATAGGATATAGTTACACTATGTTGACAAGCATATCACATCATCATGTAGGAGATGCCAATATACTATCTGTGTCCCTGATTCTTAGCCCAACAAAAACCAGGAGTCTTCTAACACCAGGGCTTGTTCAGGTCTTACAGAAAGCAGTGACTCACAGTTTTGTGTTGGTTCATGGCTGACAGGGACACACACACACACACAAAAAAACCCCAAAACCACACAGGTCCAATCCTTGTATGTGCCTTGATGCAATAAAGCACTGCATCACTTACTTGAAGTTACACATGTGCTTCAGGGCTCTGGTGAACCGGGGCCAAAGTAATGATTATAAAACAACAGGGGGATATATTTAAACAACCATGAGAGCCTATGAGGTCCTAAGAGGAAAGCATCAAATACGGCCATTGAGTCTGTACTCTTAGTTGAAGAAAGAAGTAACAGTCATGGACTGACACAAAGGATCACTACTGTACAGCAAAAGGTGCTTCCATTTGCAGAACAGGTAAGTGCAAATCCAAAAATAGAGCTAACAAGCAGAACAGTGACTCTAGCTTCACTCTCATCTCAAATAGCATCATCTTGGCTCTTCCGCAGGAAGGCAGATTCAACCCTTCCCTCTTCTACCCAGAAGGTTCTTTGCTTCACGCAGGTGACAAGTTTTACTTGAGGTTATGCTCTTAAAACACCAAAAATACACTTTCTACATCCAGTATTAAGGGACAGTTTCAGTTGTTGCAAAGCACAAGTTCTCAAAGCTTCTCTATAAATAACATTATTCTACCTCAGGCCCATCCTTCTAGCTTTGCATTGCTGGTTTTGCTCATCGCTTAATACATTCTGCACCTTTTAACATGAACGGAAGGAAAAAAAGAGAATACTTTTCCATTCTCAAGGATTCAGCAGCTAAAGGGTGTAGATTGTACAAATACACAGGAAGGGCAGTAAAGGAGAGGTTAAAAAAAAGGTACACAATTCAAGTTGTGCTTCTGCTGGTGAGGCTGTACATTGGTAGAACCACTGGTGTTAGGAAAGACTCAATACAGCTGACGAAAATTAAATACTACTACAACAATGAAACAAATTGGTTACCCGAAAGAAGGAAACACTATAGTTACTGCAATCAAAGCAACAATGAAAATGGATGTATTACCTGATATCAGAAAGATCACATTTGTTTCCAGCAATGGCCATTACAATGTTTTCAGGACCATGTTCTTTTAGTTCTTTCACCCATTTCTTCAAAGTATGAAATGAATCCTAAGTCAGAGAAATAGCAAATAAACTAACAGCCTAGCTTCCCTTGGTGTATTTGCTTATTTTTTGAAGTTAGAGAAACACAGCTTTGACAGTATTAATGCAATAATAATTTTATAGATCACAAAACCAGAAGATCGCTTTATCTGTGTAATCTGCTTCTCAAACTTTAGGTCATAAGACTTCCTCATATTAATTCTTG
>VYZV01007123.1:47773-64761 GCA_013401275.1 Pandion haliaetus | reverse complement strand
AAGGAGTGCTGCTAGTGACCAGTCACCAGCCAGATGCAGCCCCATTCACTATGAACGACCCTTTGAGCTCTGCCCTTCAGCCAGTTCTTCACCCAGCGCACCGTAAACCCATTCATCCCACAGCTGGACAACTTGTCCAGAAGGATGCTGTGAGGGACAGCATCAAAAGCCTTACTAACATCCAGAAAAACTACATCCATCTCCTCCCTTTCGTCCACTAGGCAGGTGACCTTATCATAGAAGGATATCAGAGTAGTTAAACAGGGCTTTCCCTTTGTGAACCCATGTTGACTGTGCCCAATGATTGCACAAATGCCTTTCAGCAGTACCCATTACAATCTTCTCCACAATTTTTCCAGGAACTGAGGTTAGACTAAGAGGTCTATAGTTCCCTGGCTCTTCCCTCACACCCTTCTTGTAAATTGGAATAATGCTGGCTAGCTTCCAGTCAGCAAGGACCTCCCCAGACTCCCAAAACCTTGGTAGATGATAAAGAGGGGTCCTGCCATAACATCCGCTAGCTCCTTCAGAACTCTGGGATGAAACCCTACAGGCCCCATGGGCTTGTGAACATTCAACTGATACAGCTGGTCCCTTACAATTTCAGTGTCCACAAATGGAAAGTCACTGTTCCGACACTCATGGTCCTCCAACTCAGGGGACGAGGCAGCCCAAGGTCTATCAGCATTATTAAAGACTAAGGCAAAAAACACACTGAATGCCTCTGATTTTTCTTCATCCCTATTAGTCAGATGACCATCTTCAATAAGTATCAGTCCAATGTTTTCTTTAGACCTCCTCTTGCTATTAACATGCAAGGCTTAAAAAAAGGCCTTCTTGTTAGCTGAAAAAACACTGGCCAGTTTCAACTCTAATTGAGCTTTGGCCTTTTGTGTCTTCTCCCTGCATAAACAAACCACAGCTTTGTACTCTTCCTGTGAAGCCTGACCTCACTTCCAGAGATCATACAGTTCCTTTTTCCTCTTGAGCTCCACGAGGAGTTCCCTGTTCAGCCAAGCTGGTCTTCTGCCCTTTTTGCTTGACTTAGACACAGTTGAATTGCCCGCTCCTTAAAAGGTGGTACTTAAAGACTGACCAGCACTTGTGGACTCCTAAGCCCTCAAAAACAGATTCCCAGAGCTCTCTGCTAAATAGCTCCCTGAATAGCTTTAAGTTTGCTCTCCTGAAGTCCAGGGTAGCAACTCTGCTGTCCTTTTTTTTCTCATTACTCTCAACCATTTCATGATCACTGCGGCCAAGGCAGCCACCTACCATCGCATGCCCCATGAGCCCTTATCTATTCACAAATTGCAAGTCTAGGAGGGCATCTTTCCTAGTTGGCTCACTGAGTACCTGTGACATTAAGTTATCTCCTACAAACTTCAAGAATTGCCAAGACCTGCTCATCAACACGTGTGTTGTGTTAAAGTAGCCTGAAGATCAGGGATCTTAATTGTGGAGGGTAGATCTGACCTTCCATGGTATATGCACACTCCTCCCAGTCTGTAAACTCCTGGAAAAAAAACATACCCTACACACATGCTGATTTGGTTTTAATCTAGATTACATGGTATTCATGAATTTACAAAGAGCTCTCAGATAACGGCAATCACACTTCACAGGAGCCATGCAGTTAAACTCACATGCTTCAAATTCCTTCAATACTGGCCCAGAAAGCACACTGAGAACCTGTACATCATCTTGGGAATTTCTCTCCCTTTTCTTTTGACCAGGTGACAAGAACACTTTCCATAATAGCTGTTTCACTGAAGAGTATTGCCAGTGTTAGGGCCAGAAAGTAAAAATAAAAATATTAATAATTTAAAAAACAAACAGAAAAGCAGACCTCTCTCACTGGATCCTAGACAAGCAGAACCAGATACAAACTGGAACCAGGATGCAAACTACCATTTCTTGGGTAGGTTTAATTTTTAGCTGGATTCCCAAACCAGCTTGTTGCGCATCAGATAAGCCCCAGGCTCAGCTAAAAGGAAGGGGTGGGAAAGCATGGCTGAGACAAAGGAAGGACAGGACCGCTAGAAGCCAGATTCACATCAGTTTAGACCACATTCAAATAGCTCTGCACTTGCAGAACTACTTTGTGCATATCTCCGCTGGTACAGTCTACTGGCACTGGCAGTTTTACTTTTTTTTTTTTTGCCTATAACGGAAGCAATAATAATTTTAATTCAGTGCAGGCAATATGCAGAAACAAAGCAAACTTCTTTTGAAACATTTTTGGAGATTAATTAATCACTTCAACAGCGTGTTGCCTTTCAGTAACAGAAATGCCAAATTATGTCAAACTACGACTTGCTCCTTGGGTCAAGAAACGTAAAAAGTGGCGATCAGAGTTGCAGCATGTGGGAGGAATGCAGTTCCTCTGCTATGTAAGACAAAATAATCTACTTAAATATTCCAACTCCTCACAAGCTTAGAAAGAGAGAGGGCAAGACCACAGCAAGCTAGGCTCAGAAAGGCAACTGCCTTTGAAAAGCACTCGGGTTCAGTAGTTGTTAACACGTAAGTATGACCTCCCTACTCTACTATACTGAAAAATCTATTTACTTGCTCAGCTGACAGGACACTTATTTCCTCTTTCATGATTCTATAGTAACATTTTAGCTGTAAGGCCTTTTAAGGGGAGAAAACATTTTGTCCATATTTGGGCATGTAGCTTCAGGATTTGTTTTTTTTAATATCACATGATAGATTTCATCTGGCATGTAAGTTTATATTCCTATTTTGATAAACCTGACACTTGAGATTTCACATTTTACATTGGACAAAGTGACCAAAATGAGATTACAATGCATCTTAATGCAATTTCCTGCAGTCTGTGAGGGAAAAGAAGTCCTCTGAAATCATTTAATAACACTGAAAGCACAGTAGTAACAACTATTATCAGCTATCACAGTACAGAATATCCCAAAAAAACAAAATTAAATCCCCGTTGTCATTCTTTTGTACAGTCTAATAAACAAACAGGATGACACACTATGTCCTAGTTGTAAGAAATACTGTTGTCCACAAGAAAACAGGAAAAGACTCTTTGCAACACTGAATGAATCAAGAGGGGTTGAAAAACTGTAACTCAGAGTTTTATGATCTAATAATAGACTACTAACAAATGTGTTTTATGAGCATGGATTTTCCAATATCACAAGTATGCTGTAAAAATATTATGCAAATAATTACGTTTATTTGATGCTTTTTTTTTTCTTTCTTTTAAATCAGTGCCCAAAAACAAAGTCCTCATGAACCTTTTTCTGGCCTAATTACCTGGAAGGAGTGTCACGCAAAATTAATTAAAGGGATACAAAATACCAACGTGCACATTTTTCACCTGCCAAGGACCAAATGTGGGACAGATGCCCAAAACAAGTGACACACAAGAAAATCAGCTCACAAAATTAAATCTCACAGGAGTACCTTCTGTATTATAAATTACAATGTCTATAACCTTGATTTTATAGCTCAGTATTTCTGTATCCAGTAATTCCCAAAATTAGGAGATATAGGAACAGTTTGGGATTTGGCATGAGAACAACTCTGCTTCTTGAGAAGGGCCACCTGAAACACTCAGGCAGCCACCCCCGGCTCTGCTACACAGACACCCAGGTCGCAACTCCAACTTGCTGGAGTCAGCCGCTCCGTAACCTGCAGCCAAGAGCAGCGCTCTGACAGACATCACCCCTACCTGCAGCCAGCAGCAGCTCACATCAACTTGGGCTAACAGGGAAGCGTGAATTCTTGCCTTTAGCTGAATGATGAATATAGACCAGTCTTGCAGTCTTAACGTTGCCAGTCTGCTAAACCAGGCTCTTCCAGTCTGAAGATAAGGTAATGGGGAGAAAGCAGGGTCTAATCACATTTCTCTGCACGTTGTCCAGCTTCAGTTCATCTTTCCGGACTGCTGGTGACCAGGTTTGTATGCAGCACTCTAGATGTAAGACAGCCTTAACTGCACTTCCCCTAAGATGTAACGCGTTTCTCATGGCTGATCACCACACTTGATCATCCTTTAACCAGTAAATATACTCACAGGTGACTTTCCTCCTCTGTTTCCAAATAAATCACCTACAACTTTACAGCATACATTTTTGTTGGGAGTCGAAAGGTACAGGGACTTGCTACTTATACTACTGAATTTCATCCCCACTGTTTCCCCCCATTTTCCACCATGTCCTTCTAACCACTGGGAATACCTCCCATCTTTGTATAATGATTAAACCATCATTAGCAGCTTACCTACTGTGGAAGTTTAGAAGTCCTGTGCCTCTCATTCAGCATAGACAAAAAGTTTGCCTATTTGCAAATACTGACCCACTTCATCACTCATTAGGCCTGTTCTGCTTTTGTAGGTATTGAAAACAACTTGTAAGGCCAAGGTCACTAAATCATGCAATGCAACAGTTAAGTTGTAGGGGTACATTCTCCAACTCAACAGCTACATCCAGGCTGAAAGGGCCATTCAAAATATAAATAAGAAACTTATTTTACCAAAGACATGCCAAAACCCAAAATCAATGACTTGTGTAGCTTCATGCAGACTTTTAAGACTCTCTTCCTTAGAACGCACCACACAGCATGCTATGTACCTACACAGTCGCCTAAGTACTGGTGCAATGCTAAGTGGGTTCAGAACATCTTCGTACTCGTGCTTCTCTACCAACACATCCACTTTGTACTTGCAGGTCATCATCTCTGCCATTAAGGAATAAGTGAGGCCACAAGTGAATTATGAAATTTCCTCTGAAAGCGGGTCCCCTTTTTCTCTCAGGATCCGACCAGAAGCTGCCCAACCTTTACAGCTGTACAGCCCTGCAGCACAGAGGACAAATTCAGTCTTAGGTGGTACTAATGCAAGTTCAGCATAACTAGAGTTGCTCTTGCTGATTCCAGAAGTATTTTGGGATTCTGCAACCCCTCATCTGGCCATCTCTCTGAAGTCAACAGAAGCTTTGCCCTTGCAAAGGGCATTACAATGGAACCAACCAGCCATTAAGGAATTTACTGCCTATTTAGCAGCTCTGTAGTATTTTGCTTTCTGCTTCCTGTGCATGTCATCATGGAGGGGTATATTTGGCCATAGGCAATGCTTTTCATATGTCCTCTGTACTAACAGTACAGAATGGGGAAGAAGAAAAACCCACAGAGTAGCCATATCGCAATACTCAGAATAGAAAAACAAGTTCAAGGGAACACAATGTAAATCACACCCGAGCTGTGGTAGTGAAAGTCTCATAACCATGTCTTATGTAATGCTGGTGTAGAAAGCAAAACAGAGGCCAAATAAATATAGAAATAAAAAACTACCACTCCTGCCTATTAATATAGAGGCTGAAAAATGCTGCTGAAGACAGTCTGGATTCATCCAATCTGCCAGGCACACCAGGGAACACTGATTCGTGTCAGCAGCTCTTTGCACCATCCTGTAGTGCTACACCCCAGCACTGGCTTATTGCCACAGCGGCGCTGGCTCCTCCAAACTCCACAGCCAAGAGGAAAAAAAAAAACCAAAACCAAAACCAACAACAAAAAAACCCCTACAATTCCTCCACTGGGTTGCTTTTACCATCCTAGACTGTAAAGAACATCACTTATTCTTGCTGCAAAAGGATTATAATTCTGCCTACAAGCATGGCTGGAAAGGGTAAGCATGCACAGAGTAAGCAGAATCAGACCAGTGCTCAGCAAGTATTGCACACCTTCTCACATTAAGGGCTGAATTCAGCTAAGATTTTTCCACATGTTACCTCTTCAAGCATCTTCAAGTGCATAGCAGCACAAGATTTGCTTCCTGACAGCTGTAATCATCTGACTAGATTTCATTCCCCTTCTTGACAAGCTGCTCTCTAACTACGTACATTGCATCTGAGCAGCCAAGACAAAACCACTTGGATTCTCTCAAGGCCAGAATCCTTACCGCTTTCTTTATCTGGGTGCCATTAATGGTAAGGACTGCCACAGCTTCTGGCTCTCTGCTAGCCGCTCACACGTGTGGGCAGTGACATAGCTCTGCAACATCCTTCCCCTTCTTATTACACACATTCACCTTTCTAGACTAGGACCTTCATGCACCTTGGTCCCCTCGCTCAACAGTACATTCCCAGCCCCTCTGCAGGTGATTTTGGGTATCCTGTTTCTCCTGTCCTTGGCCCTTCCTGCCACACCACCCCCACAAACAAATCCCTTCACTCCTGTCCCCAAACCCACCTGAAGCACATTCCTCCTCATGCTTTGGCCTCCATACCTACAACCTGAACTACTGAGGTGTTCGTGGTGAAAAGCATCGTAGACCAGTGCCAGAAACACATTACCACCAGCCTGTTTAGGAGAGCTGCCTTAACTGCTCCCGTGGATCAGGTAAGCACCCACAGGGGAAGAGCCAGAGGTTGCCACCACTGTGTCTGCGTTGCACGAGCTCATTGAAGTGGTCCGTGCACCACAAACAGTACCTATTCCACAGCTTGGGAGCCTCTGCTTGACCAACTCTGGGCATTTACATACCCTGTTCCTGTCACCTTCGAGGCAGCGGCTGCCAACAGACAGAAAATCGGGGTGTGGAAAGAAGCAAAGGCAAAAACCAGAAGCATCAAATAGATTATCCTGACACATAAGCTTCTTGCACAAAAAGCAGCACAGGGAGGGATACAAAATTCCTGACGTTCTCAGCTGGCAAAGAGCGAATGGAAAAATGTTGTGCACGAAACCCACTATCAGATACCATTTAGCATTTTATAACCTTGAGTAGTTTTCCTACATGACTGAAGGCTGAGATTCTAGTTCTCAGGATTCGCAAGCTGAATAAATCAGGAAAGATCTGTCTGTCTCCGAACTACAAGTAGTTTTTGCAAGTTAAATTGAAGAAGACAGGTATTTAAGAATGAGCATTTTTTTCAAATCTGAAAGAATTCTTAAAGTGAAGAAGGAAAAATTCCAACATTTTAGGATAATCTTTTGAAGTTATTTTAAATAAGCAGAAAACAAACTTTTACAACATCACATAAGTGACCTGTGCTTAGCCCTTCTGAAGTTTACAGTCATTAAACAAAGGATGCAGAAGACCCTACACCGTGGCTCACTGTCAAGCTACACATGCTACAAGTTTTTTTTCTTAAGCTTCCACACACATCCACATGTATCTCTTAAATGACTTACCATGCTTTACACTCGCTAAAAATAACATATTCACTTACTAGCTCTAATGGCACTTGTGCTCTCACAAACACACATACTACCAAATCACCTGTAGACCATTGCAGCATGCAAGCAGCAGCTCACTGCAGGCAGGTCCTTACACCACATACAAGGAACCACCTCCACACTGAGCTGTGGGCTACCATCACAGTCACTTATATTAAACTGTAGATCAAAATTCAGGCCACGTCTTGACTACAGAAGTAATTCAAGTCACTGATGGTGTTAACTCCTCTCAGAATAGTCTGGCTTCAGAGCAAGCATCCATAAGCTCTGTGATTAAGTTGCTCAGCTTAGGGGAAACATCCCAGTTAAGACTGCAGCAAGGACAAGTCCTCCTCTCAAGGAGCATTTTCATCCCCTACTTTGCGACACTGTCTCTGAAACACCAGGACAACACTGTCACTCATAAAAGAGGGGGCTATAAAGAACTGTAGGTATCTTATCAGTCAGCCTTTTCCTGGAAATGGAGCAGTTAAAAAAAAAAAAAGCCCACAGCTCAGGGTAATTCCTATCAAGGTTTAAATTGGGCTCAAGTAATTGAGGCTCCTTCTATTAAACAAAATTAAAAATCCCAGAGTTCAACACAGTAAATTTAAAAAGGACAGATAAATTTTCCTGGCCTAGAAACATGGCCCTCAGGCTCCCTAACTATGTGCTACAATATTCCCCAGCTGGCAAAACGGAAAGCTGGCAGCCACCCAAGGTATTCACACAAAGCATTGTAATTAGAAGCTACTTAGGGCACCATGAACAAAAATATATGCTAATAAAAACATCATTAACTAACTTGTGAAGAGACTCTTCTTAGGGGAGGGAATCTTTGCTAACAATAACATAATTGTCAGGCATTTAAGTCCTGAAGTCCACGGCAACAATTTAAAGCTGATGGGGAAAAAGTGATATAGGGAAAAAAAGTGACATTTGGAAAACAGTGGGGTGGAGGGAAAGTGACTCTGAGAAACAGAATGAAGTGAGGTTGTCTGATAGCACACCAACACAAAGCAACAGGGTCTGCAGAGACCAGCACTTAGGCACAGAAAAGTCGGGTGATTTTGTTAAGTGTGCTGCCAGTTTAAGATTCTCCCTAGCCAAAAAAAGGGGAAAGAAAAAACAAGATAAAAGGATTAAGAAGTTCTCTCCTTTTGTAATCAAGTAGGGTGCAAATTTTCCACAGTGAGAGCTGCTGGAAAGCCATGTACCCCTCTCCAGGGTCTCCTCCAGGAAGCATGCTGAGCATTCACTCCCACCAAGGTTATGATAGAAATGCTTTTGATCTCCATTTTCTGCTGCACTATGGTCATTCTGCAGAAGTGACATTTGCTTGCTATTTCCCACAAAATGGCAATTCTGGTCCCTTCTCTACTCTGCCTACAATTCCGAGTTTCCTGGCACGAAAGAAATAAAGTATTATATCTATTAGCCATATGAATCAGAAGAATCAGGTGTTCCTACAAGCTTTTAAACCCAACAACAACCAGCATTTCGGAAGGCTTGCACTGTTACAAGTGGCTATCTGAAAGCTGATTTAAGGCCTCAAGGGGGTGCTGAGGGCTTCCAGCTGGCTTCTTGCAACACCCAGGACACGCTCTTTTTCAGAAGCGGCCACCTGATTTTCCAGTTTCTCCCAGCTGACTGAAGGCAGCCAGGACCCACACTGGTTCTCACAGAGCATTGATTAAATAACGGCTTGAGACTAAGATATTTAAGAGTGGTTTCTCTACACTCTCCAAGATGGCAGTTTCCCAGTTTGTTGCCCAGAGAAACTCATGAAAAAGGAGCAGAAAAACTCATGAAAAAGGAGAAACTCGTGAACACAGAGCACAGAAGTGCTGCTGCTTCTTCCTACCCACTCTACCATGGTTAAGGTTTGAGCTTAAATTTCATGGTGTAAGGAAGGCTTCAGTTAAATCTCACCCAGGACTCTTCCGCTGTGAAGGCTCCGCATCAGCACACAGACACAGCAACAGCTGGCACACCTGGGGAAGCACAGAGCACCCCGACTCCAGAATAAGCACTCACAAGTCCTACACTTGGCCTCGCATTTAGGAGAACGAAGCCAAACAAAGGCAATGTTGAAAGAGCAGGAAGTCCTAAACACTGTTATCCGCGGTATAGACAGTAGGGGCATTGACGAAACCGCCAGACTTCAGCAGTGGGACATAAAGTCCCAACAAAAAATTGCAGAGAACAAGGGAAGGACAACAGCTCTCAAAGCAGAAACACCACTTGGAAGACATTTATCAGTACACTATGAAAAACAGCAATAGACCCAGAGGCTGGGGTAGGCCAGAAGCTTTGGGTCATCACTGTTGTTCAGAGGGTAACAAGAAAGAAATTAACAGGGGGAGACATTTGTTCTTGAATAGCAGATCAGAAGGAGGAACACAAGTAACCAAAATCCCAGATACAAATTAAAGAGAATAAGCTACTGAGAAGCATCGGGTGTTCAGCAGTAAAATGGGGATATTCTAGGACAGAGAACAACCTGGAACACTATGGACCTCACCTTGGGAAACTTGTCTGCCTCAGTAGCTAGCACTTAACTTTGTTTACTGTATCACGCACCCCAGTTTCCTAGAGTCCCAGTGAAGGATTCGGAATACATTGTGCAAACACAGAAAAAAAACATGGTCCCTGGCCTGAAGAGGTTATAATTCACGATTACACATGAAAACCTGTAATGTAACTTATCTGTAATAGATTCTGAGCAATTTAACAAGGTTTGTGGCAGTCACTGCTCATCATTGCTGGACACAAAAGAAAAAAGGAAAGCAGATGTTTGAAAAATGCCGAGCTTAACAAAAAAATTGAGAGGAAGCATAAGGGACTAGATGGGAAGGATGGATTTTGTGGCCAAGAGTCAGAGCTCAGTCACAGACTTCCTGCCTCAAATGAGGCATCATTTAGTTCAGTAAATATGACTTTATTAATATTCACCTACTTAAAAAAAAAAAAAAAGCTTTGCGAGTCTTAAGACTATGTGGGAAAATAGATTAATACTTATATCTAAATGCCAAGAACCGAGTTTTGTGTGCTAAAAAGCTAAAAGAAAAAAAAAAAGCAGAGCAGGGCAGCAGAGAGAAGAGAGAGAATAAGCAAGGAAACTCAAACCATGGGAAAGAAAACCAAACCTTTGCTACCTCTTGCAATAATTAGCCAGTTATCAGATCCAGACCATGCAGAAATGGAACAAACAAGATTCAAGGGAAGGAATTATGCTACACTTCAAGTATGTTTTCCAAGATCCATTTTCCCATCATAAATAACATACTGAATTGCTAAGAGTCAACAGATTTCATCAGGGCCACTTTACATCATGCTGTGCATTGTAAATAAAAGTACAAGCATTTCCTGCACTTAAGAGCAAAAATATTCATTGCCCGCAACTCACATACAAGATATGGAGAATACAGTGGGATGTATCAGGACTGATGTTACAGCCTGTATAGGTGCCTCATTTTACCCCAACCTACCATGAGCATAGCTACATTTTTCTATGAACAGGAACAGTGCCATTTCACAAGAAAGATGGAAGATATTTTAAAACGTGTGCATAGGCTTTTCCATTTCTTTCAAACTTCAAGGTAAATGTGGGCATATATTAAGAGAACTCTACAGTTCTACAGCCTATTACTGCATACTACTGCCATTGAGGCTATTAAAAGAAACAAATGACCAACCAGGCTTACATACAGTCAACATGAACTAATGCCCACAAACTCCATTATGGCTTTATTGAAAAGCCAAAGGAAAAGCTACTTAACTTGAGCAATTCACTTCACACACTTGAAAAAACCAAGACGAAAACCCTAAGTGGCTCAGGTTGCCAGTGCTGAATTCCAAAATAATAGCAGACACAACCCACGCCCACATTCAATGTCCCAACTCAGAACAATCCCAGAGTCACCACCTAAGCTCAGACCACCCACCAGCCCACGCGCTGGAAGTCAAGTGCTTTCCAATGCCAACAAAAGCTGCCACACATAAACCTGATTAAACCAGAGGGGAGCTGGAGACGGCTTGGGCACTGCCTGAGCTGTCTGGAGGAAAGTGGCTGCCACCTAGGCTTTTTTTTTTTTTTTTTTTTTTAAGCTAAGTGGCATGGTCAGCCTGCCTCTGCATTTTCCCCACCTGTGAAATGGGAACCTACATACTCAGTGACTGCTGACCATCTGCTTCGCAGAGCCTTGCTAAGATTCAGTAGGTTTATACTTACAAACTCTTCTGAAGATGAAAGGCTTAGAAAAAGTATGCCAACACATTAAAAGAGACTGGGATAACAAAGACATACTGCAAAGTAATACTTACCCGTTCCTGACCAGCTGTGTCCCAGATCAGAAATTTGTGAAGCTCATTCCCACAAGGCACAGTTTTGGTCATGAAGGATGCTCTGAAAAGAAGGAAGCAGCAGAAATTTGTAACATGACCAACACTGAATACACAACCTATAGAGCTTAGCCAATTCTGCTGGGTTAGGCTGCATATGGGGAAACTCCAAAACCTTGATAAAATGCCTACAGAAGTGAAAGTCTCCCTTTTCTCAGATAAAATATATGATACCTATATATATATTCTTAAAGAAGGGAAAAGCCTCTGAGGTTCAGAGGGCATTTGTGTATGGGCCCAGGAGCACAAATGCTTCTGCTGCTAGCTAGCTCCATCTTCTCGGTGATATGGGCTCGAGAAAAAGGCATCAGCCAGCATCATACCAGGCAACAAATGTGCAACTTTTCAGTTAAACTTAGGAGACTGGATCACCAGGAAACAGAAGAGGAACCTGCTGAAATGCACATGGTGAACAAATGGAAAAAAGTTCTTCCCCCCTCTCAACGCAGATGAAGAAGTCTTTGTGGCTTCTTTTATTTTTTTTTAGGAAACGTGGTTTGTCTATGTTTTCACAGCGTGACTTTTCTTCTTTTAGGAAAGAGGGTTACAAATTTATAGGCTTTTTCTATATTACAGCATTTCAGTTGAAAGCTGGCTATGAGAGACTGCCAAACTCTGGTAGATTTTCTCTTTTTCCCCCATCCTATCTGGACACTGCTGAACAATTTCTGTTGCAGTAACTTTTTTCCTGGCTCATAAAGATGGATTTGATACCATGCACTGTCATTACAAAAGCACCAAATGACATCAAGTGACATACAACTGATCAAAACATTTCCTGAGAATGATATACCAGAGTTCTCCTCTATAGCCACCTGCAAATTGCTCAAATTTAACAATGCTGCATTGCTTATAAAAATACTAAGGCAAAAAAGCGCAGCATTTTCTTTGGTTGTTTTCAGGGTGTGTGCTCTCAGTTGTCACTCTCCTTCTCAAAGCATTAAGCAAGACTCTACAGCTTCAAAACCAGGAACTTTAGAGCCACAGCAGCTACTGTAGAGTGCAAGGAGTGTATATTTAAAACAGTTGATTAATTTGGAAGAAAAAAAAATAAAAACCTTATCTATATAGACAAGTAATTGTGAGAGACTGAAAGAGTTAATGTCTCAAACACTGTGATGGGGCAAGTTCTGCTTGACAACTAACTGCATAACAACCAACTCTGCCTAGCAAGGAACCACAGGTGAAAAGAAGCCCATCAGCACCCATCAGCAACAGGAGGGGGAGGCCGTGCTGATCGGGTGCACAGCTCCCTGTTCTGATAACGCTGTTTTGGATATGCTGAGCAGGGCAGCTCACCACGCATGGTGAAAGATCACTTCTGCAGGGAAGGGGGAAGTTACTCCCCAAACTACCCCTAAGCCCATGGCCCAAAGGCTACCTAATTAGCTTAATGAGTTCAAGTGCCTGCCCAAAGGAAGGGCAAGGGTCATAAAAGGACACAAACTGAAGCCTCATGTGTGCAAGCCCACCGGAGGAACTGGACCCCTCAGCTGACCGAACCAACGCTGGACCCAGGACCAGTGAAATCTTTCTCTTCTGTCTCTCTCTCTTTTCCCCTTTTCCTTTTCTGTAATCCCTACACCTCACCCCTTTAGACATAAACCATTGACCAAGTCTGGGACTAGGAGTGGATTCAGCCGTCCCTGGACTCCTCACTGAGAAGGAGTCTAGAAAGCAAGATGGTCTGCTCTGAACCTCGTGACTCAACATGAGGGTTCCCCTTATTGTCTTCCCTGAACTGGTTCCCAAATAAGCAAGGCCTGTAGTACCTGTTTGATGATGTATGGTTAGCACATGTTACACAGTTTACTGACATAGCCCCATGCCGATTTCTGTTGTGAGCATACCAATTTTGGTGGTGAGCATGCCAATTCTGGTTGTAAGCAAATAAAAGTTGAGTTTTGTGAGTTAAAGAATCCCTGGTGTCGTTTCACCTTAATCCTGACCTGGGAATCGGCAAACCTGAGTCATTGTCCTGAGAAATTGGGACGTGACAGTAATATCACCTGCATGCAAGCTAGCCTTCATGTTTTAATCTTCAAATAGAAAAATATTTTCCCTCTGTTATCATGATTATGAAAATTAAAGGGATTTTTTTTTTTTTTTTTTCATTTGAGCAGAAGACGCCTACTTAGCCACAGCAACTACTTGGGGAAAAAGGCTGCTGCTGATTTAGAAGTAAAGACCCACTCAAGTTCCCATCAATTCCTTCACTGCAAACAAGTGACCTTCAGTCAGTAATGTTATTCATTACATGCTTTCTTTCTCTCTGTCCATTTTTCTCCAGTCATTGCATTTAGAAGTCCAAAATTGTCCTGGAACTTCAACATGCAACTTCCACCTAAGACTCCTTCGTGCATCGAAAGGCAGCATTTTGGAAAATACCATCTAACCCTCTGAACAACACACAGCAATCAATACCAATCCTTCACAGACAATTTAAAACAGCTCTAACACAGAAGCCAGATCAGCCTTTCCCACCCAAATTACTCCTTTGTGCATACTACATATTAGCTTCCTTTCCCATAAGAGATCCAGAATTTTCAAAATTTTCCAGGTAGCACAGGACTTGGCAGATTTGTCCCTAAGATGTTAAAAGAAAAAATTTTGGAATTAAAATCAACTACAGGACTAACAGGCTTCTGATGGTCTGACACATGGAAACTTAGCAGTTTTTAAAGAACAGGTATGAATTAATTATACTTAAGTTGCATCACCCCTATTTCGAGAAAGGCAGGGTAATGTGACATGTCCTAAACCTAGACGAGTGCATGTCCACACCTGGGAACAGACACTGTCCCATGTTCCAGCCCAGCCTGGCAGGACACACAACGTAGGTACGTTAAGGGCTCCCCATGGTCCTCCTGCCATTACACAGGTATGGGGTGCCCTGGTCATTGTGCAGATCACAGCCGCTTGGGTTTTGGGGTTTTGGTTCTTCAAGCTCCAAGGATCAGAACTGATACTTCATTGACCAGTGGGAACTAAAGGAATTTTAATCCTAAGGTCCTATGACCAAAACACAATCTAAAGTGGGAAGCTCTTGACAAGGCAAAAGCAAAAGGACACCGGCTGAGTAAGACATCTAAGACTCTCTTGGTGTAAGATGAGTGAAGAAAAACAAAACAGAACAGCTGGAAGTCATGGCCATGCACAACACAAGTCAACACAGCATGGCTCTGGACAGCCCCAGAAAAAAGGCTATTTCGATAGGCACCATTCACAGGAGGAGATGGCAGAGCTCTGCCAGCCTCTCCATAATGGAGTATGCAGCAATATAGTAAGTTTAGGGCCCCTCTGTATTCCCAGAACAGGGAGAGCAGAGCAGATCTGGTTTGGGCCAGCCCCAGACTGCTGACCAGTAGGAGATTCTGTGGCTGCCCCAAACTCTCTAAACATGTAACATGAGCTGAAAGCCATTAAAGAAGAGTAAAGAGTTGAGTGAGATTGGTAAGCAGGAAAAAAACAAATGCAGTATTCAGAGCCTTGAAAGTAAGGAAAAGAAAGGAGCTCAGCAGACGGCAGCAAGTTAAAAAATATGCAGAAGAAAAAAAAGATATTATGCATGGTACTTACCCAATGGTAGGACTAATATTGTGATCAAAGTGGTCCTGGACAAATCTACAAACGATGCTCGATTTCCCAACCCCAGTATCCTGAAAATAAAGGAAAGCATGACAGTGAGTTCTGGAGACCCTAGATATCAATGCTTCACCTGAAGAAACAGCCAAATACTCATTTGTGAAATTAAATCCTCTCTAGTGGCAAATGGGGCAGGCTAAACATTTCAAAAGAAAAGCAAGCATATGGATTATCCTTTTCAAATGTCAGCATTGTGAATGGAACTCCCTGATCCTCTTCGCAACACTCCCTTCTCTCCAAGCCTTGTATTTTTTTGGGTGGATTTTCCATTCCTGTTGCAAGGACTGCAGTACTTCTAGCATAGCCACTTACTTGTGTGAGAAAATCCTGTGCTTTCAAACACATGGTGCATTACCCAGCCAAGCCAGAGAAACTATTTTATTCAGGCCTGTTGCAAGGGCAGCCCAAGCATGCCTCTAAAACAGTTTACTCAGACCAACCTTTTAGTACACTGACAGCACTAACCTAGGGGAACTAACCTTTTCATGGCACGACAAATGAGCCTGCTGGGTGGAAACTTCGCAGAGGCTTCAGGTGGTTTTGAAAAGGCAGGAATCCAAAGATTTGGATCCCCAGAGATGTGCAGCTATCCCTGTGCAGGTTGTGCTACTGGACTGCGGTGAAACAGCATTACTTCAAAGGCAACGAAACTTGCTCTCTACACTGCAATGTGGCAGGCCACTTCCACTTGCAGGAATAGTCTTTTATTTTACCCCCCCAATCAGTAAGGAAAAATAACAGCAGTACAGTACTGGAATAAAAATCAGAATAACCTGGGCGAGGGCAGGGGAAAGCTTGACATTATGCAGAAATACTATTTTAGGCATTTAAGATATGAACAACTTCCCCAAAATGCAGCGTTTTTCAGTTTGTATCTGTTATTCCACAAAGCCTTGGATGGTAGAACAACTTAAATTACATAAAGAATCATCAGGGAAGAGGAATAGCAATATTGCTATGTCTCCCATAGAATTGCAAAGAGCCTCCTTAGAGACAAAAGGGATGTCAGGAAATCAATCTTGACCTTTGCAAGACATTAACAATGATAGTCCAGGGTCCAATCTAACTCATTAAAAAGTCAATGGAAAGTTTTCTATTAATTTAATTGGAAGCGACTGCAGAACTACCAGATTGCGCCTGGTAGTTCCAGTTGTATCCCCATTTTAACATACTTGACTACACAAACTTCTCGAAAAGTGCCAAAGTGAGAGAATACAGTTTGTTGAGAGCACCACACACGTAGCTACATATTAAAAAAAGAAAAAAAGCAGCCTTTGCCCACACATATCTACATATAAAAAAAAAAGCCTTTGCCTTTCCTGTAATCAATTTTGCAATATTTCATCTTCTTTTCGAATATGAAAGAAAAAGAATGCTTGTATTTAGATTTTCTTTCACCATACTTAAGTGAAATGGTACCGCCACTGCAAGCGAAATCTTTATAGAAGACAGCACTTATTAGAAAACAATGTTTTAAACTCTCATATTTAATTCAAAGCTGTCCTCAGTCCGCTTAAAAGCCATAATAAATGCTCATGCTACACAGATGGTTGTTTATCTACTGTGTTCAATCAATAGGAAAAAAAGATCAAAGAGAGGAGCAGTGTTTAAAACCAGCCCCGTAGCCTTTGATCAACAGCAGCGACACACCCCGTTGCTATTCCCGAATTTTGCCTTCATTATCGATTCCAGCTGACATCTCTGTATAATTACTAGACCAGGATGGCAGAACACAAAAAAACCAAAAAACA
>VYZV01007123.1:30764-47723 GCA_013401275.1 Pandion haliaetus | reverse complement strand
AAAAAAAAAAAAAAACCCAAAAAAAAACCCCCACCCCACAACAACAAAAACCTCTGCAGATCTAATTATTATTCCAGATTTTAAACGTTGTGGAGAAACCAGAATTACCACCCACTGGGTGTGAGGAATTACATTTCCCTCTTGCGGGGACAGAGTTTCTGCCACCATGTTCGAAATGAGACATCGAGTCCCGTGTTGCTTTAGTTCCATGCACTTTCTTCAGCTCCCTTGACAGGTCACTCAGAAGGGCAACTGCAATTACAGCTCCAGAGCAAGAGGAGCCCTGTCTCTGGCAGGGACGTGACATCCACAAGTGTGGATTAAAGCTTAGCTCATTTTCCTGGAAGCTCCTACCTCTTCATCTTTCAGTTCATGGCTCTCATATTTCATGCTAACATTGAAGGAACTTTAAAAGTTTCTATTTCTCTCGCATCTCTCGCAACAAGCACGGCTAAACTTAAATATATGCTAGGCACACCAATAGCCCTCAAGAAGCTTAAAGGCTTTCTTATACTTTGCTCCTGAGGTTGCTTGGACTACCAAGGTGGCTGAATTTACCCCTGGTATAACTCCAGTGAAACCAATGGACTTGAACCACAAATGAACCTGTCTTTAGGATGACCACTGCTGCAGCCAGTGCCTTCCAGGAGACAGGCAATTTAATGCCTGGAACCAAGGGATTCAGTTGAAACAAGCACTCCCAGCTTCTGTTTTGTTGCCTGGAGGATACAAATGGCCGGCTACTAGAGCATAATTAGAGCACAGAGTGGAGGGAAGTAAAAAAGAAAGAGCTTCCTACTTAAAGCATCCCAGGATTTAAAACTACTTCAACAGTTTTCAGTCCATCTCACTGTACTTGAACCCATCAAACAAGATTCTCACCTGCCTGAAAGCAAAGCAAATCATGGTGCATGAACATTACACCACAACTTAAACTTAGTAGAAATCTTCTACTGCTAATCAGACCTTATCTTTTACTGACAATAGGGAACTATCAGGTCAATCTTACAGAAGTCAAGGAAAGCATGGTTGCATCAAAGAAGGAGAAAAGGCATGAACTTCTCAGCAATGCATTGAAATTAAACCTCCTTGCTATAAGGCTGTACAAAGCTTTCCTGCTACCATCTGCTTTGTCCTTTGCTATATGGTCTTCCTCTGCATCCATCCATTTTTCTAACATCTGATGGGGTTGATCATCTTTGTTTTGTTCCTTTTTCTTCAAAGGTTGAGCCACATGCCTGGGTAACATTCAGGTAACATGCAGATGACTTATTTTTTCAATTCTCAAAGTTCTGCTTTTTGCCAGCTTTTTATACCCTCTAATCTGTTTTTCTTTTTTGTTTTACTCCATGTTGGTGTACATATAACATCAAACAGACCAAGGAATAACATTTTAGCTTATGTAAAAGGTCACAGCAGTATTGAGCTGAGTGGATTGGGCAAGTTTCAGAAATTGAGAATGTGTCCTCAGGAGTTATGTCACACTTTAAGGAACGGGTTCTGCAATTCTTCAGAAAAATCCTTATCCATGGGAAATCCAAGGGTTTCAGCATGAAAGAAATGGCAAGAAAGGAATAAATATAAAATAACTCTTCTGAATCAAGGTGTTCATGATGCATTTGATGAGTCACTCATGGGACCAACTGCATGTTTTGCTTTTCTCCTTTCTTCTCATAAGCCTTGTAGCACACTTACAAAATATCAGTTATAAACTGCATTGTACTGAGATAAGCAAAAGGGGTGGGGTGGGGAGGAAGGAAAGGAGTAGAAATGTAACCCACAGTAAATGAACCACTATTAGTTCACCACAACAAGTAGCTACAACTTCAGAATCTCCCACTGGTCAGCAAAATAGATATGGAAACTGAAGCCATATCAGATGTTTCTGATAAATACAAGGAACCAATGCAAGCATGACTAATTCCTGATTTGTACCCTTTAACGTTGAAAAGACATTCTCTATTCTTCTGAAATCCCTTATCCCACAGATTTGGGCATGAAGATTTTCAGAGCACCAGAATGGAGAGCAGCACGCCACAAAAACCAGCGCTTCCACCCACACTCCTGCTCACAGAGAACACCCCACTTGGCTCTTCTCAGCTCACATTACTGTAAAGGAGACGAGACTGTATTTCAAGCCAGCAGAATTACAGGATGCTGGCAACTCATTTGCAGGCAAACAACAACTGAGCTGCTGATTTCTTCTGGCTGATTTGCAGCAGCATAGAGGAAGATAAAAAAAAAAAAAAGAAAGCAGAAGTTTAATATGAGCAATATATTAAAAAAGAAAACCATTTTCCCATTATAAACAGGCAGTTGGCATATTCCTCTGTTCATTGTTCCAGATGCGTTTATCCTGGCAGAAAAAACTAATGCAGAAAAATGTATCTCTCTAATTTAAATCTGGATGTCTCATTTATATCTTTGCACAACCATAGAGCCCAGTCCTCCAAGCACTTTTCCAAACTGAAGGGAACTATACTACCCTGTAAACACATCCCTGATTGGGACATTAGTCTTTAGCCATGATATTACAATAGCTTTTTAATAGATTCAGATGGGTCAAGCCCTATTGTGCTGAGCAAACTAAACTCTTCATGTAAATTATTTTTACATCTGAAAGGGAATAAATGTTGAATTGACAAAAAAAGCACACATATTGTGACTGATGACTAAACAGCAGCCCTATAATTATGAATACTGCTGCAAGAGCTTTTTTATTCTTGACTACACAGAATCTTTCTGTGCTATTTTAACACATAGGGCTTTTTAAATACATGGAAGATTAGATAAACCATGCAAAAATCCTTTTATGACTCTAGGATTTTAGAAACACAAATAAAACAAGAAAACTAGATGGCATTTCGTACGAGGAAATGACACACTAAGAATTAACATACTGAAGAAACTGCCTTCTGTCCTCCCACTTGCAAAATAAGAAAAAAAACCCCAAACATCTGGCTTGTAACCACCACAGATCTCATGACTAACTTCCTGTTTCAGCTTTAAAAGAGGGTTGAGATACCCTGGAGATGGGTGCCACAAAAATCTGCATTGAGAAGTAACGGAGAACAGGGATCCAACTCATGGCTCCTTCAGAAGGACAGAAGTTTTCCCATCAGGTTAGACAAAGCCAAGATTTAATCCATGGTATTTCAATTTGTATAAATTTTTTACAAATTAAAGATGTCTGTCTCTCCAAAGCATTTCTTGTAATAACCAAGATTCATTGAGACACGATCTGCAGGCACAGGTCTCATTAAAACTGACTGGCTTTAACATGCGTTAGTCTTACATATTAGAAGAAGAATGATCACACCCTAGCAACCTGGAGGGTATTAATACCAAGTGCTCAAAAAAAAGCAAGTAAAGCAGATGTTATTTCAACAATAATATGAGAAACATTTGGAAGTGACAAGTCTTTATCCTTTCCCATAAGCAAGAAAACCGATCTCACAGCTCATGTGGCTTCCACCCAACTCAGGAGGACTCCCCTGCACCTCACAGTGGGAATGCATCTGCCCCTCAGAGCCCGCTTACGCTGGGGCTCCCCAAAAGCTGACCTGCTAACCACCCTAACCGCAAAGGCACCACAAGCATTTGGCAGCTCAGCCCTTCCTCTGAGGATCCCTGATCAAGAGAAAAAGAGTGCAACCGATGCAGTCAGGGTTGATTTAGTGTAACCCCCAGGCAGCCCCTCGTGGCGTAGCTTCTTCATCAGGTGTACAGCTGGAATTACAAAGCTGCTCACACTGATGAAAACCTGGGTTCCAGGCAGAAGGCAAGACTGGACCCTACCAGCAGGCTGTTTTGAAGCTTTCTGACGAGGTACAATAAGTGCACGCACCAGAAACAACTATGGTCAAATTTGGGTCACTAATGATCTTCTCAGTGCGCCTTCCAGTGAGATAATGCTGCCTTGTGTCATCCTTCAAACACGGTGCAGCAGAGAGGTGTAGGGGAGGGAAGCTTGATCAAACATACAGAACAAGGGTACAGTCAAAAAGCTGTCCCACTCTCCTGGAAAAGGATCTGCTTAGAGGAAGCTGGCTGCTCCTCATGATTAAGAGAAGCAACAATTCCTGGCTCCCTGTCACATATTCATGCCACCGGACAAACTTCTTGGCTGGTTCATTACTAACTCAAAAGTAACAGAGGGGCCAGTTCATGCTCAAGATTTCCCAAGCTAAATTCTCCTCTTTGTTACACCAATTTGACTCCTGCCAGTGCTACAGCAGAGAGGAAGGAAAGGTCTTTGCCTTGCCCAGTGCAGAACTTTCACTGTTGGAGTAATTAAGACGTACAGATGAAAACATTTGAATTAGTATGAAGTTGCCAAAAAGGAGAAAACTGCCATTTATCATCAATGCATTTGATATTTTAAATATAAAAAAAAAGGCACTCAAAATCCCTGCAGCTGGCCAGGCAAATGTGAGGTAGAAAGACACAGTTTAAACTTTAGGGGAAGAAAAATAATCAATGAGTCTTACAAAAAATGCAAATGCAGAGAGACCTTTCATTCTAGTAGCTCTATAAAGCGCAGCTGGTTTTGACTTGGCAGTTCAGCTTCTGCACATTAAAATAGCCGTTCTTTCCACTGTCAGAATTGGCCAAGCTTTAGTTTTTGATTTACAGTTGAATCCCCCTGGCCCATTCTCATTATCCTCAGCAGGGCTTTTGATGGAATTTGAAAATTCACAGCAGCATAGTAGCACCACAGCATTGCTAGATGGTTAGCATTTTATTAGCTATCATCAAACAAATCGCTAGGCCTGTACTGTAAAGTATTCCTGGGCTTTTACAGAAATGCATTCTCAGCGCTGGTCAAGCCTGGTATCTAGGAGGAATGTCACGCCCCGGGCAAGATCTGGCATGCAGCACTGAGGTATCCGACCTGCATCTTCAAGCTTTCAGAGATGCCAGTCCTTAACCCAAAGGCATGTGATGTGGTAAGGCTGAGTACAGGATTACGGCTGTCTTTTAAATCCCAATGGAGGTAAAAAAGCAACGAGCTGAACAACAAAATACAGCACTGCAATTTGCAGCCTGCTTTAGTCCTCTATGCCTGCCACTAAAATTTTAATCATTACTCAGACGATCAGATGCAGGCAGCATTGCAATACTTTCCATGTCTTACTAATCCAGTTACAGCTGCTCTGGAAGGCTGTGGCAGGCAGCTTGAAGAGCATCTGAAATTGGCTTTGGATTTTTATCAACCATATGAACATACAAGGAAGAGTTATGCACAACGGACTCCTGATCACAGTTTCCAAGGGCAGTATTTTAATCTAGGAATTGCTCTACCCAATAAGCTCTTTGCTAGCCTTAAACACATTCTTTGTCCTTCCCTGTATTTGGGTATCATTTACTTGTCTGAAAACACTGCTGTAAGGAGAAATACCTTTCAGGAGACCTGGGTTCAGAGACACCCCTGGGACCGAACTGAACCTGCCAAGCATCAGCCTTGTCCCAGCAAAAAAGCAGCCATGCACTGCAGAGTGGTGTCTAGGAAGAAGTGCTAATAGCTTCTCGCTGTATTTAGTTTTTCCATCTGCAAGACGTATCAAGTGAGCAAATCCCACCACTGCATAAGCGCACAGATGAAAATACAAGAGCAGCTCTCAGACTGACACATTGGCTCTCAGCTGCTTCACCAACACAAAACTGCCTGAGGCTCCAGCCTGAACCAGGAGGAGGTGCTCTGAAGCCTCGCTTCTGCCCTCAAAAGAATACACATCTCATTCAAGACAAGTAATTTTTGTAAATTCCAATTTTGGTTACAGCCTTGCACAATAAGAAATAGATTATTTGCCTTGTGGACAACATGATTCTCGGAGAAGATCCTTGTCCTGTTGATTTGCTGGGATCCCCCTTCCAGAGCTACAGAACTGGCCCAGGGGCACACCTGCTTCCCAAAGCGGCAGCACGGTTTTTCAACTCCCTGACAGGCCCTCTACCAAATGAGAGGTCTGTTATGTTTTTCCTCTCTACCCCATCACCACCACCTTTAATCGTTTGACTTTCTTCATTACCAAGTCTGACAATGTACTTCTGCAACAAGAGCTCCAGACGACATCAGGCATGGCCTTACGCCACCAATGACCTACAAGGAGTTTCTGCAAAGGTCTGGAGGGTACCCAGTTGAGTTGCAAAGCAAATTTTTGAAAGGGAAAAACTGGAACCAGAGTTGGCCTCCAGGAGTGTCAGTGTGCTATCATGCACCTTTCTGAGTGAAGGGTACTTGCCAAATCAACAGCAACACTCCCACTGAATATTGGAACAGAGTTCCCCAAGACACCAGCACAAACACACGGATCTCAACGCAACTGTGTTTTGAGGGGGAGGATTATTCTGCAGTGTCTCACCTCTTCAGCAGGAACCACCACAGTTCTTTTGGTCATCTGTCCACGTGTGAACCAAGAACATCCCTGTCTGCATTCCTGTTTGTTGCATGCCTTTCTTTAAGCTCATAATATGTGGTATCTTTTAAGTCAGTCAGTATATTACTCCCATAAAGTTAGGATAGTCTGTGTCAATTCTCCCACAGTAAAACATCCTACACATGATTTCTAATTGCTAGTGTAATTTCAGGCCAATGCTGGTGTTGTAAAGCACAAATTAGCTATAGAATAAGGCTTTTTCCTCTGGTGCACATTAGAATTAGATTAAGTCTAATCTAAGGGAATCCTCTACATGTAGGAAGTGCAACGCTTGTTCTCAGAGACATTTTTCTACCCCCAAGCAGGTCAGTCCTGTTATATCAGAATACAATCCTTCCTCCTAGTGCTGCAAGGACTGCATTTGGCACAGGAATTCTTGGCCCTATCGTTCTCAGCTCACTAGCTGTTAAATGAAAATAATAATTACTTGATTTTACCTCATAACAGCATTATGGGGATTTAAATCAGTGATAGTTCTGAAGTGTTCAGACAGCAGAGTGACAAAGAACCATTTAAGTGCTTAAGAGATAGTCAAGTGCTGACTTTGTTCAGTATTTATATGCATCTTCAATACCATCTGTATATTCCTAATCACCATTTTAAACCAGAAAAATATCTGCTGGCCAGGGCTTAATGCTATCTGGCCTTTTGTGGTGGGTTGACCCTGGCTGGAGGCCAGGTGCCCACCAAAGCTGCTCTATCACTGCCCTCCACAGCTGGACAGGGGAGAGAAAATGCAACCAAAGACTCATGAGTCAAGATAAGGACAGGGAGAGATCACTCAACCAGTTACTGTTGGGCAAAACAGACTCATCTTAAGGAAAATAAACTTAATTTATTGCCAATCAAACCAGAGTAGGGTAATGATAAAAACCCCAAATCTCAAAAGACCTTGCCCCTACCCCTCCCTCCTTCCCAGGCTTAACTTTACTCCTGATTTTCTCCACCTCCCCCCCCCACAGCGGCACAGGGGGACAGGGAATAGGGGTTGTGGTCAGTTCATCACACATCGTCTCTGCCACTCCTTCCTCTTCAGGGGCAGCACTCCCCACTCTTCCCCTGCTCCAGTGTGGGGTCCCTCCCATGGGAGACAGTCCTCCACCAACTTCTCCAACATGGGTCCTTCCCACAGGCTGCAGTTCTTCACTAACTGCTCCAGCGTGGGTCCCTTCCATGGGGTGCAGTCCTTCAGGCACAGACTGCTCCTCAGGATCACAAATCCTGCCAGCAAACCTGCTCCTGTGCGGGCTCCTCTCTCTCCACGGGGCCACAGGTCCTGTCAGGAGCCTGCTCCAGCACAGGCTTCCCACAGGGTCACAGCCTCCTTCGGCGTGGGGTCCTCCCTGGGCTGCAGGTGGATATCTGCTCCACCGTGGGCCTCCATGGGCTGCAGGGGGACAGCCTGCCTCACCATGGTCCTCATGATGGGCTGCAGGGGAATCTCTGCTCCAGCACCTGGAGCACCTCCTCCCCCTCCTTCACTGACCTTGGAGTCTGCAGGGCTGTTCCTCTCACATATTCTCACTCCCCTCTCTGGCTGCAGTTGCTGTTGCAGAGTTTTCTTTTTCCACTTCTTAAATCTGTTATCCCAGGTGCGCTACCACTGTCGCTGATGGGCTTGGCCTTGGCCAGTGGTGGGCCTGTCTTGGAGCCGGCTGGCATTGGCTCTGTCAGACATAGGGGAAGCTTCTAGCAGCTTCTCACAGAAGCCACACCTGTAGCCCCCTGCTACTAAAACCTTGCCACGCAAACCCAATACACCTCTGAATGCATGACACATCCTCTGATCCCTTCTCTCAATTTGCTTTCCTTTAGTCCACGCCACTTAGCAAAACACATACACTGACTGCCCATCTGCTTTGCCTCCGAGCTGGATGCATCTGCAGCTCTGTCCACCTCTCCTGTTCCCAACCAGCCACTGAAGCCAAACGCCTGCTGCCAGGTTTTGGCTCCCTTACCAGTGTGACTATTCAGCATGTGGTTTCCTTTCACACACATCCTGCACACATCCTCCTGTGGAATTAAACTCAGGTACGCATAGCTGCTCTGGTATCTGCCATACTTGGAGCTAGGGAATGCAGTCCTACTTGTCCTGCCATTTTGCAGGCTTCTCTGGAGTTAATACGTTTCTCCGTATTCACTGTCACAGGTCCATTGCTCTCCACCAGATCCCAGCCCAATAATCTTTTAGAGACAAACACCAAGTTTCAAATACACTTGCTTGAATATTTTGGTGCATCCTTTCCTCTTTTACAGACAAAAAGAGAGTATTTCCAGCCCTCCCCCACCCCTGGATGCAATATTAGCTACCATCTCTCAATCTATTTACTTTTTTCAGAGATACAGCCAGACACCCCAAGAAACACCATGGCCTCACCAAACTATAAAGTACAAAAGCAGGTGTAGATGGCCAAAAGCATTTTATCATCCTATCAAAGCGATGTGTGAGATGAGACACAATGAAGAGCAGCTAATATCTGTATAGTAACTAATGTTTGCAATAAATTCACTTTCCTAGAGACAGTCATATATTTGTATATGTAATACTATATGAAACCAAAGTCTCTCCTAGAGTGTTTCCAAGATACTTGGCATTATCCTGCTATCATAACTAGGGCTCCAATCACAAGCTCTTCATGCTGAGTTGAAGGCATGGAGAATCGCAACTACAGACTGAAGAACTTCAAGATGAGTGGACCCGCCCTATCTTCCCTCCTCTTTCTTCCCCATTCTTCCCCAAACACTTGGTTTTCAAAAGGATTCGCCCAAAGCGCTCTCTACCATTTGGCAGCTAGTAGGCATTTCACTAACTTCAGCTGAAGGTTCCACTCCAAGTGTGGAAAGGTTTCTCCAAATGTGTGTACTCGACAGAAGGAACATTATCACCTTGAAAGAAGGCAAGAGACAGTGCTGGAAAGATGACCTAGTCAGAAAGGGAGCTATCTTTCCTTTGTACATAGTCCAGGGACTGACATGTCATTAAATCAACAGTAAGGAACAAATCCTTGTTCTAGACCACACTAGCAACGGGTGGCAGGATTAGCAGTCACTTAAACTATCTACTACCCAAGAAATCACAAAGTGGCCCACGTGGCTGCTGTATGTTTACTCACCCAGTGCTTACAAACCATGGTGCTCTTCCACAACCTGCCAGCTCTTTTGTGCGTGACGTTGGCATGGGAATATAAAGAGATCTTTGTTTATGAGACAGGGGGGCTGCGGAGGGAAAGGGAGAACAAAGAAGCTTCCTTCAAAGCTATTCTTTAAAATAACTCCAATAGAATAAAAATAAATAAATAACACCACAAGGCAAAACAGAAATGCAATTGATGAAGAAAACATAGCCTGTGGGTCAGTACTCCAGTTACCTGCAACATGACTCAAGAACACCACTGTAGAATATATTAAAAAATAGTAACAACAAATTAACACTGTAGCCAACCTAGCTCTGGAATGTCCAACTTGGCAATTTTTAAAGCTCATCCATTTCAGTCAAAAAAAAAACCCCAAACCCATACTCTAATTCAAATATATATGCTTAATCACTGCATCTTATCGTACAAAGTGCAAGCTAACCACACCACCGTGCTAGCATGTGTGGACAGCAAAGATAACAGCCTTCAGTCATTATTATTTAGAAACTGCTTCCCCACATCAATTTTCCAGCTAATTCTCTGTATCTTTTCTTACACATTTCCTTCCCCTCTCCACACAAGTTATCAAATTTAGAACAGTAGCTGAACTGCTGAGAGAAATGGAGGATTTTAAATTGAAATCAAAGAGCAGAATCTCAATCAATCAATTTCTTATGCCCTTGACAGCATGTGGTATGGGCGGCTGCGGAGGAAGAACTGCTTAGCCTGATGAAAAGGAAGACAGGAACTTGGTGTTTATTTGCATTCCTTCATCTCAAATTGTGGGTTTTGGGGGCATTGGCTATTTGCTTAAGATGCTGAACTCCTTGTTTTGAACTGCCTCTACAGTTTCAGGAAAGAACATGATATAAAAAGCAGCTGCAAATAAGGTTGTATCAATCTATCTGACTAATAAGATGAGAGGATGAAAGGAGGAACAAGAGGACCACTTTTCAAGGGAGTAATCACACACACACACACACAGAGATCTCCTTTGGAGTTGCAGCACATGCCAATGAATGAGCAAAAACCCCTTCCACTGGATGGGGGGACCCAACAGTGCAAAGCCTGAGGCCATCCTTAGTGAGACTTGCTCATGCTTTACACTACAGTAAAGCAGCTTTTGAGTACAACAGTGTGGTCACAAGCTGCGTAGAAGCAGTCTGGCCTCTTTGAGACCTCAACATCAAACAAGGCACTGGCCGATTAAGTCACAGGGAACAACTTTGCTTCAAAAAAAACTGACCCAAGACTGAACACGTGGTGGGAAGCTGACACAGCTGCCCACCAAAGAAACCTCCATCACAAAACCAAACACTATAAAACCTTTCTACAAGGGCTGGAGTGTGTTGCAATGCAAGGGAGGGCATTTAATTGGGAAATAGCACCACCTGGTGACTCCTGGTACTGAGGGAGGAGGAGACAGTCAACTTGGCCGTACTGGGACAGGAGGAAAGGAGGAAGGAGTGCTGGCTAAACTGGTCAAGTGACTTGGGAACCAAGAGCCTGGGTAAAGAGAGAAAGAG
Organism: Pandion haliaetus; assembly: GCA_013401275.1. Classification (NCBI taxonomy): domain Eukaryota; kingdom Metazoa; phylum Chordata; class Aves; order Accipitriformes; family Pandionidae; genus Pandion; species Pandion haliaetus. The sequence continues at coordinate 36,623 of VYZV01007123.1, read as the reverse complement.
GACTGCATGATGGACTTACAAGAACTAGCCGGGTGGGACAGAGGTGGAAAGAAAAAGTGCCTGAGCACCTTCCCTTGGAAGCACGGGCACCTCCCTCTGCCACTACCCCCTTGGGAGCCCTGTGTGACAACGAGTGGTGTGAACATAGCAAAGACAGCTGCAAAGGGATGCCCATATCCCACCCAAAAACCACTGTATTAATGAACCAAGAAAGGAAAAAGAAAAAACCCACCCAAACCTGCACAGCATCAACAATGTTGTACACCGCAGAGGGATTTTTTTTTGGCTATGGCTGTGGCACTTAACCATCCAAACAAGAATCATATCTCTAATCGCCTTCTATGGATCACTGAATCATAGGAGCCTCCTGACCAAGGCATAACACAGACCAGCAGATAAACCTACCCTGCCAGATGCCCTGTAAGTGATAAGAAAGCGTATTATTTCACACTCCATGGTAAACTCTCCCACCTCTTCAGTCCCACCACCCCAGTTCACCTTAATGACTTTTCCCCATTACTGGCTTGCTGATTTCCCATCTGAGCACCACCACAGACACTTAAGTGTGATCACTTCCATGTTTACCACTTCATTTTTCAGGTGAGGAAGAGAAACAAGAGCCTTGGTTTACCACGGGAAAATTCCTACTGTGGTGCCACAGGTGGGTGGTGGTCACCACTCAGCATCCCCCTGCCAACAAAGTAGGAACAAAGAGCAAACATAACAGACCTCTCCAGCATATGAAACCTCAACAGCAAGGAGCTAAATAAAGCCAAAGTAAAACAAAGAAAAATTGCAAGTCTTGCTTTAACATCTGTGCAATTTTACTGACAGCAATACCTGATTTTGGCAATTCAAATGGTCAGAGTTTATTTTCTGGACAAACTTGGGAGACCTTTTAATATTTGCATGCTGCTATCCTTTTCCTACTCACTCCATCTCAAAGTATACATGCAGTCACAAAAATCCACTTGATGTACTACTCTTCCCACAGATAAATTCCTATTAAAAATACAGTAAAAACCTGTGTGAATAATACGTGCTTAGGAATCCTGATAATTGCCCCTGAACTTGAAAAATCAAGGCATAAGTGTAAGGAAGTAAATTATAACGAGTATTGATTGCAGGGGCTGTTATCTCTACAGACCACATGCACACACACCAGCATAACAATCTGGTTAAATATCATTCATCATCATTGTGCAATGCAGTGATCAGAGAAACTAAATTCAACTTTCAGACTAAATACATAAATAACCTGAGGCTTTCATAGTTCAGTAAACACATTAGGCAACAGCATCCTGACAAATGTTATTTTTGAGTAAAGTTTGGCAGCAAAAAATGGGATAAACAACTCTGTGTTATTCTTTCCAAATGAAATTCTTTTTCCAAGTGAACCTTCCCCACATATATTTGTAGCAGCTGAAACTTTCAAAAGAATGGTATGATGAGGAGATAATCTTTCACCTGAATTGCTGTTTGACACAAGTTTCTGTTCATACTCCAACACCCTGTCTCTTCCCTTGTCAAATCCTCTCATTAGCAGCCATAATTTCAAAATACAGGCTTGTTAGTGTCACTTACTAAACAGGGGCAGGGGCGAAGGATTTGATATACCTATGCTCACATAAAAAATTTTCAAAATCTTCCAGCCAGTCTAGAATTGATAATCCAATCCAAACATTATAGTTTCATATTACAGATTGCCTACAAATCTCAACAAAGTCATTTTCTTTTGTTAAATGAAGGCAGTGGCTCTTATGCAATCAACTATATGCACATCAACTAGGTACAGCATTTGAGGAAATGGCTCTTGGTGTTCAGTTTACTATTTCAAAAATTGTCCAGCAGTTGCCTGGAAAATTTGTGAAAGGGCTGAATTACCTTCAGATTTGCCCATCCAAGCTCAGTAAGCAACTCAATTCAATGTTCAGACATTCCTCTCCCAATTTGTAACTACCCCACCTGCAACTTATTATTGCATTTCAAACCAAAGATGAAGAAAAAAAGCCACGTAAATTATGAGTGCCAACTGAAACACTAGTTGAAACCTTCGGTCCTGGAGAGAAGAAAGCCTGATCCCCTCTCTCTTGCAGCAACAGGTGACAGAGAGGAAGAAGGCAGAGTTTCAGGGGACAGCTGTATAAAGACATTTCCCCTGACAAATGGGAACCAGCCTCATGGCCCCGGATCTTTGCTCTGAATTAGCAGAGCCCTAGTACAAGGTATGTCACCTACCAACAGAGGCAAACAACCCTTCCTTGCCTCTCCACTGGCCAAAGGCAGCCAGACACCAGCAACTTGGGTGGTTCAGCAAACACCGCGCGGGTGGGACAGGGGCTAAGGATTTAGTTCATGGTTTTATCACCAAAAACTCTGCCTCTGCTTATCAGTTCCTTTTAGCTGACACAACCACCTGTAAAATCAGCAGTCTCCAATGACCACCTAAGGTCTGAGGTAGTCTCCTTTATCAGCAGCCTAAAGGTTGGCCAGCTGCTAAAGGCACCTTCTTTATGCAGGCTGCCCTTACAATTTGCCAGCCAGCCTACCCACTGTCTTTGGAAACCTGCCTTCATTAGCCTTCCAGACACATTAACACATGTGCCTTCCCCACAGGCATCAGGGGAAGCTGGTGAGTTGAGATTTACTGGAATCTGCCATTATTTGTTATCTACAGTTAAATGTAGATAACATACAGATAATATACATCTACATGGACATTAAACAGCATCAAGGAATAGTCTAAAATCCTGGAAAGTGGGGGCTTTCATTTCCTGAATTGACATGCAGGACTGGGAATGGACAATTAGAGGTTTGTGTAAACCTAAATCTGTGTTAGATAATTTTTCACCAATCACGTTTAACTTAGATTAATAGTGATTTCATGTTCATTTCACCTATTGTCTGAATCTGAAGTTCTCCCTAAAACAGTAAACATCACCACTTATTTTAAACAGCATCATATAAGGACCCAGCTGGTGCTTTCCGCTCTGTCACCCATGCAAGTAAACAGAAGAGGTAACAGCAAGCACAGTATAATAAAACCCAGGGCTGAAGTTTTTACCTATGGATTTACTGTGTGCTGCTGTGAACTTACTGAGAGCAAAGCTATCTGCACCAAACAGGCTCATAAATGGAAGAAATTATCAGTGCAAGGTCATATCCCTTAAGCAGTTGACTTGTTGAATGTTTTCACCTCCTGTTGATTTCAGCAGGAATGAAACTCAGCACCTCCTAAAGCTGGTACCACTAGTGCCAGGGAATTCAACTATTTAGGGAAAAGCCTTTTAAATGAGCAGGAACAGGTTTTGTTGCTGTTACTGTTAAGGCACCTTCCTCTCTCCACCACAAAAATAACTAGGAAATAAGTATCTAACTTACAACTGACTCACAGAAGAAAGTTTTGATTCACCTGGCCAATTTTTCTCATCTTCACTTAGAAAACAGAAACCAGAAATGGTCAAAAGCGAATCTTCAACTGAAACACACCAGGAGCATTTCAAATGGCAATGCTAAACCATGAAGTTTAGTACATTTAAGGACATATCCTCAAAGGACAAGAATAGCTGGCCTAGAAGAGCTGATTTGGACTTTCCCTCCAAAGCAGGAAAAGGCTGAGCCACATAGAGCATGCCGAGTCGTCCCCCAGCACAGGCTGTTCGGGCGCTAAACATGCTTTCTGTGTCACAGCCTGAGCACTTGGGACCGAGTCCAAAGCTCCTGCAGACCTCGGATACGGCAGAACAACAGGCACAGGGATTTTGGACAACATCGCCAGTGGCCCATGAGATCCTACCAGACCTTCCCTTTCAGTTACCAGATCTGCAACAGAGTGTCCTTGACTGGTCAAAAGCAGTCCAGCTTAATTTAATGCAATGTAAACAACAATTCTGCAGGTTCAGCTTGACAAAAGTGTTTTGAAACAATACTAAGACAAAGTTTCAGCTTAAAAAAAAAAAAAACAAAAACCCTGAAGGCCAGAACCAAGGGAGAGGTGGCAGGGTTTTTTCACCCTACCTTATTACTTTGTAAGTATTACTCTCCGCTGTTTTGGTCTATGTGGTTTTCTGTTTCCTGATTTACAGCTTCTCTTTCCCTCACTCCTTCTCTGACTTTAACTCCCCTGCTGTGTTCCTCATTCCCTCCCACCAGTCCCCCACAATGCTCCTCTAATGCTTTCCCCCAGTCTCTCAGTTTCAGTCCTCCACTTCCTCCTCAGTTAGTCTCTTTCTTTATCACTTTGTTCCTTCAAATCTCCTCTACACCAACTTTTACACCCCTTTTTCTACTGGTCATCACTTAAACTATTCCTGAAAAACTTTATAGGCTGTAGGGCTACCAATGTCCTTCAGACAAACTTTTTTAATTTGGACTTATTCTGTAAGTGCCCCAGGTTCGTTCTCTTTCACCACACCAGCCTAAAGGAGAAGGCAAAGCTGGACATGAAATTCTGGATCAACTTAGTTACCTGGTCAAATAAAGCACCATCTCCAAAGAGCCTACCAGATCCTGAAAACCAAGCAGAGGTAAAACTGAGCTACTTCATCTGCTTTTAATGTTAAACAACAGGAATCACTCAAGAGCTGTGTTATCTCAAATACTTAATTTACATAAACTTTTAATCTTTGTCCTCCACACAGGACTACATTCAGCTCTGTATTAAGTATACACTGAGCTTTAAGCTTGGGATTCAATTTAGCCTGTTCCGCAAAGGCTGAACGATATACCCTGATACACTGCTGAAAAGGGATTATCCCAATGCTTAGAATTAAATACGTACTTAAAGGGGTTTCAGTAACATAATCTTGAATCAGCATTTATGTTACCTGGTTTTATACAACTGCCATTTTTGTTACATAAATTGCGCTCCAACTTTCGGTCTAATGCCTAGGCATACATTTATTCTTTTCAAGCATACCCTGCAGGAAAAAAAAAAAAAAAAAAAAATCCAAGGCAGGGCGGGGAGGCAGGAAATATCAAAGAACAGAACAATTGACTCTGAAGACTATTCACACAAACTACACTCTGCTGCTGGAGTCGTAACAGTTGAAGACATTAAATGTGCGGGACAATGTTTAATTCCTTCATTGATATTAAAGCAAATAAGACAAAAACAAAGTCCAGCTTTCCTGGAATTTTCCTCAAGAGCAATATCACCCAAAAAAAAAAGAAAAATGCTGACTTAGAGGATAACGTAAAAAAACTAAAAGTAAGACTGTCTGCATAATATTGCAAAGGTTGAAGTCAGCATGGATTATGCACCATGAAGGACTTCTGGCCTAAATGTAAGCAAAAGCTTCCTGTTCATATCACCTTTAACAAGATATATCGCAAGTGTTCATTTTATGACTCTTAAAATAGACCCGCTTATATTTAGTATGCTATAGGAATAAAAAAAAAAAAAAAAAAAAAAAAAAAGAAAATGGGCCTCCTATCCAACAAAGGGTATCTGTTCTTTCTCATTGCCTAAATCCCTCCAAGAATTAACCAACTGCCAGATTTACCCAGCCACAAAGTGGAAGTGTGCCTTTATAGACTGGTAGTAGTGTGTGTCAGTCAGTGAGAGGCTTTTTTTTTTAATTAACAAAGATTGTCTTAAGCAAATATAGTATTTGCTTCCACAGATGACAGAAACTGCTTGAGATTAAAACTGTGACTGTGCACGGACAAACACCTCAAATTTTTCAGTTCTAATATGCTTCTAGCTCCTAAACTACTAACCATAGCGATTAATGTGCTTTCTCTCTGTTATGGGTTTGCGTGGCGCGGTTTTCCTTGGTGGCAGGGGAGGGGGGCTGCAGAGGCGGCCCCTTTAAGAAGTTGCTGGAAGAATTCGCTGCCCCAAAATGTCGGACCCGT
>VYZV01007123.1:3027-19574 GCA_013401275.1 Pandion haliaetus | reverse complement strand
GGGGGGGGGCTCGTAACTGCTCCTCTCTACCCTCGGCAGCCAAAGTCTGACGTAGAAGAGCCGCACGCTGTAACCCCGGGGAAGCAGGCGAGCGTTCTCTCTCAGGTATTCTAAGCCGTAGTCCCCGTCCTGCTTACAGTTTTATTTTCATTTGTTCACTAATTCATGAGGTAGAATTGCTAAAGGGAAACGAAGAAAATCTTGATTAGTCATTGTGAGATTACTGCCACGTCATTAGGAGCTTCCTGGCAATAACCGGTTGTGGCGCTCGTTACGTCACTGATGAGTTCCAGACGGGGTCCTACACTCGGTGGGCTGGAAGGAGATGCTTGCCCTCTTCCAGAGCTCCCAAATCCTAGGCCAAGGAGGTGCTTGGAGCAGAGCTGTTGTCATCCCCAAGGAGGAAAACGCAAAGCGTTCCTAGTGGAGTACCACAGCCTGTCAGGAGAGAGAGTAATCGGAGAGATCCGAGGACAGCCTCATCAGAGAGGCGCTTGTGATTTAATTAAGCTTCTCCTTTTTTAGGAGAATTTAGCAAAGAGGAAAAAAAAAAAAAAAACACAGCAAGTTTTCAGACAGCCAGTACAGAAGATAGCTACAGTTCTGCCTGCTCATTGCCTTTCCACAAGAATGCATTATACAATAAAGTCTTTCAATAAGCAAATAGGATACACGCACTAACATAGAACAATTACAGTTTGCACTCGTAGCACAACTAATTTAAAGCAGGTTGACATTTCAGATGGTAATTCATGCTACAAATTGACAGGAGATAATGAATTTTTAAGGTTTTGCACCATCCCACTCTATCCTTTCTTTCAATTTTAGGTCTGAATTAAATGTTGCTCCTCTAACTTTGATTCAGATTTTTCTGCTGTTGAGGGACTGAAATTCACAGACAGTGTTATGGCTCAGGGTCACCTTTCCATAAATTCTTCTCTTTTTTTTGTCAAATCTTTAAATATTTCTGTGTCTGTCATGTATCTCATTAGTCATCTATCCCTTTTCTTTGGTCCAGATTTTGTAATCCTTGAAGTTTGGGAATTTTTGCTTATTGTACAGGTGAAACATTATACCAGCTGAATTAATATCAGCAAGAAACACTTGAATTACATTTGATTCTAATCTAATGTACATTAGATTGTGGATTACAGAAAGAGACTGATAAGTGGCGCACTATGTTCAAAGCTGTTCAGTGTCACAAGCAGAGCTTGAGGGCTTGTCCATAGGTGTGCTTGGATTAAGCCACAATGATGTAATGGTAATGAGAGCATTCATAGCACAGATTAATGCACTTTACAGTACGTGCATTGACTCTGCAGCTTTAACCAAGGCGCCTTAACTTTCTAAAGCCTCTCAATGCAGGCATGCACTGGAGTACAATTAATAAAGTTCCAGTTTGGGAGAGCACTTGCTCAAGCCTGTGCATTTTCAGGACGGTAATATATCCCACCGACTGCAAAGGCTTGTAAGTACATGCGAATTGCTGCTTGGTTCAGTACCACCATAATACAAAACAGTGCCTGAGAAATTTACCCAGGAAAGCCAAGTCAGATTCCCACCTTTCTTCTTATCTGGGGAAACTTCTCAAATACACAGTGGTGAAACAGGAGCCCTCACTAAGAAAGGTTAAAGCCCAGACCTCAAAAGCTTACTTCTGAAGATAGCAAATAACTAATTAGGTACTAATCAATAAGCGAATTGTTTAAAACAGTAGTACCAAGATGACCCAGTGGAAGCTGTTCAGGCTGAAACAGCAGCAGAGAGGGTGTTAAGGAAGGGCAGTTTTACTTGTACAGGCAAAAAGTCCGAAGAGCCAAAAAAAAAAAAAAACCAAAGAGAGGAAAAAATAAGCTATTGTACTCATTTAAACAAAAAGTCTAGGAACCAAAGAAAAAACAAGGAAAAAATATCCCCCCAAACTAGGGAGATAAGAAGAGAGAAAAACAACAATACAAACAGACATGTGCTTCAGTATTAAAAAAATCTAATGACGTTCATTCTTCCAGGAACTGGCATAATCTTTGTGTTTGTCTGCATGCAAGATGCTGTGGTCAGGAAAACATTTTTGAGGAATTGGTCATGTTGCAGTGTTTTCAAATGGCTGGTTAAAAGCAAAGGAAAACAAGTCTTTGCATCCTAAAGGTTTCCTTTTTTTCCCTTCTGTAGCATCTTATTCAATGAATAATTTTAAGTTTTGAAGCAATGATTTGCCTCACTTCTTCCTACCCAACTGTATTTTGCTTTTGGGAAATACAAGCCAAGCAGTTTTGTTTTTCAGCAGCCTTCCCTTAGAGTTTCAAGTAATCTGTTCTCTCCTCAGAAATTATTTCCTTTAGTTTCCAGAAACTGGAGGAGCCAGACCATCCTTTATTCTAATTTTGTAACAGTGCAATTGCACTGATCTCAAATTAATTACTCCTTATTGTGAGAGATTTAGGTCCTCAGAGCTGGGCTTAAGCCAGCAAGATGTGATCTGGCTCAAGGTGTTTCTGAGTGTGATAATTGGAAAGTTTGTTCAGGCCTGTCTCCGTCTGGAAATTCAGGGTAGTACTAGTTGCCTTGGGAGGGTAGGCTTGATTCATCTTTCACTTTGGCTTTTTTTTTTTTGCTTAGACAGCTAAAGCAGGACTATCCTGTCACTTACCCTAGTTTTTTCAGTGTAACACCACTGCTTTCATGTAATAGAGGAACGAAGGCAGCCTCCTGCTTAGAGGCACAAGACCAGGAGTACAGAAGACTGGGTTATTCTCCTGCCTGCAGCCTTGCCTTGCTGTAAGACCTGGGGCTGGCTACCTAACAGCACTCTGTCCCAGCATGTGGTCCTCCAGCAGCCAGGGGCATCAGTAGCTGGGGCTGCTGCTGCCCTCCTCTTTGCCCTTACCCACATGTTCCTGCCCCTCTGTGGCTCCTGTTAGTGTTTAAAAGTTCTCCACAACCTCAGTCTCTTCCTCTCTAGAAGTGGTGTAGTGGTATTTATCTAGCCTGTGTTGGTAGGAAACTGGATGCTTGTGAGGTGCTGGCAAAGTTCCAGGGCTTACGAAGGCATCTGCCTTCCTCCTCCGGCTTTCTGTCTTGTAGAGAAAGATCCGTCCAAGACCCTGATGCGCACCCAGTGTCCGAAACTGCTGTTGTCTGTCCCGAGCACCTGATGAGTTACTTCCTTTCTCCCGCTGTTGCTTTCCCTCTTGATTTCTTGGCAAGCATCTTCCTCACACAAAAATGTTATCCCTTCTCTTCACTGGTGAGTTCAGTCCAGCCTCTCCTACTATGGGCTGCTGTCCCAGCTCTTATTCCCAAGGCACAGAGCAGGAGGCGAGTTAACTCCATGCTGCCTGGGGAGAAATGCCTCTGCGTCCCACAGATGACACAAATGTGCAGTACGGTAATGACTGCCGCCACAGAAATTTCGCTGGTGCCTGCCCAAGGAACTGCCAAAATCTCTTAAAAGTAAAGCAGCTGCTGCTGAGCAAGCAGTTCTTCGAGCACGAGGAGCAGCTTGCAGCTCAGACCCTAGATCCCATGTAAAATCCAGTGGTTGTGAAATAGCTACAATTCTGGAGGATGCTACTTTTTGTTCATTTGTTTACTTAATCACCAGGAAGGTTAGAAAAGGGCTGCCCTGGAAAGGTGTCATGAGACTCCTGAGACATGAAAAGCAGAGAAGTACAGGAATGACCTGGTAGAAATTGAGGGCCTGATTCCAATTTCAGTCACATAGGTAGGTCTTAAGCCACTGCAATTTTTTTTAACTTGAGTAGGGTTATTCCACTTCATTTCACATGCAAAAAGTGAATTAGGTCCTTCTTGGCCCACTGGTTCCAGTGTTAATGCCAGGAGAATCTGCAGCTGCCTGTTACTTCATTTTATTGTAGTGTTGCTTCATGTTATAACTTCTCTTATTTGTGGCATTTATACGGTCCAGTCACTCCCTCCTGAAGAGAAAATCTGCTGGAAAAGGTTAGAGGGGAGTAAACCTCTGCAGGATTCTACTTGCAGCTTCACTGCCAAGTACTTTGAAAAGCAGCATTATTGCTGTTGAAAAAAACCTGGGGGTTGTTTGTATAAAGCTTACCAGCATGCTTCTTGATAGACCTTGTAACAGATGCGCTGTTCCTAAAGTGCTTGGGAAAGATTTTTGGCAGGATAGATGTACATTTGTCAAGAGGGTCAAATTTACTCTACTGGTTTGCCGTTAATCCCCAGGGCAATCTCCTGTCGCAGGAGAATGGTAGTGAAAAGTAATGCAAGTTATCCCATTCTTTGCAAGTGATGTGCCATAGCCCCAAGCTGGTGATAGCGCAACATTTCTCCACTGAGACTGTTAGATGGGGAAAGAATCAAAAAAAGCTTTTTTCTTAGACCTGAAAAGCAGAAGATGAGGTACAACTTGAGAACACTACAAATACTATTGGCAATTAAGCACCAAGAAAGGACAAGAACTAGCTAAAGCAAAATATCGGCTCAGTTAAAAAATAGACACAAATTGGCTTTAGATGGATTCAGTCTGGAAGTTAGGAGTAGCACTTTCCAAGGCTTTTGAAATTTTTTCTAAAAGTAGCTGTCAGAGCAACAAAGGAAAAGCAAACTAATTTAAAGGTAGAGCTTTAATTATGTAAAAAGACATTTCTCAGATGACCTAAAATAACACAAGTCAAGATGTAGTGATCCAGTAGATTATTTGTCCATATTGCTCAGTAAATTTGCCAGTCAACACCAGCTGTTGAGTTTGGACATCAGGCATGATGTGTCACAAATTAATCAAGTTAGAGCGCTTTCTATTGAGGTTGAAATCACCGATGTATTTCATTTAGTCCAGCAAAAGCTATCTAGCTGCTTCAGCCTGTATGTTACTGTCAGCCTGTATATCACTTATGCAGGTTGAATTCATACAATCGGTTCCCGATGAAAGCTCCATATCTTATTATCAATCTCCTTTTCCATATGAACCTTATGAAAATACTATTGTGGGCCCACGATGCTGGATGAGTCCTTTCTTATGTTACATTTTATACAAAAATATGCCTGAGCATGCATGTGTGTGCAATGTAAACACCCTTCCAAACAAAAGGTTGTTGTGATTTCCTGTACCAAGGCACAGTTCAAAACGGGGCTCGCTGACTGTGGGCATTCAAGGTTACAATTCAGTAGTGTCCGCAGCTATTGTAACATGTTTTGTTTTGCAGGTCCTCTCCTTGGGCTGCCAATTGTGGGCACAGTTTGAAAAGACAGCGTGATGATTGTTACAAGTGAGTCCATGGAGGTGACATGAACTGTCTCAGTCAGTTTCCTTTCCGTGGTGCTAACACTGGTTTGCTCCATTCTCTTTGGTTTTCTGGTATAGCTGATACCTGTTTGTTGCTGCTTGAAAAGGGAATGTAAAGATCAGCTTCACCCAACTAAATGTTGTCTGATTAGAATGATAATTGGAGAGAGTTCTCTACTTCAGAATTCAGGGGAGACTTTGCAGCAGGACAGTGATACCTTCTTGCCTTCCAGCTCACTGCAGGAGCAGCCCAGTGAGGGTCTCATTATAAATTACAACTGGATTTACTGAAGAGTAATGCTGTTTCCTTCTAGCAGTATATTCCAGAGTACATTATTCTCCTACAGAATAGCGTAGTATCTACTGGTTAACTTTGCCCAGTTTACCACCATTAGCTTTGTATGGGGTGAAGGAGCCAGTGTTTACTACCAAATGAAAGGAGGGCATCCACAATTCTCCCTTTAATTAAGCTTAGCCTTGTAAACTATGAAAAGAGTATTATATTAAGGCCAACATTTTATTGTCAAGCAAGCAGGGTCCTATTGTGCATATTGCCAAGGAGAGATAAGAGGGCTCTTATACCGTCAGAAATTTGTCCTGCCAAGTGGGCATCAGGTTTGTCTAAAACATGCCCAGTGTGTGTGTGCTGCCAGCCAGAGAAGGTTTGAACTTCACATTGATTTTTCTCATTAAATCCTCAGACAGTGAATGCACGTTGATAGGTGCTTCCTCTGGTTAGAGAAGATCCAAACAGGGATCTTGCAATCAAGCTTAAAATTAAAATTTTCAAATGAAAATGCATCTATCCATCCTGGCCTTACCCTTACAGTAACTTAGGTGGTGGGTAGTGTGTCTGTAGCCAGCCTGTGGTGTCATTCCTATCTTTTTGTCTGCATCATTGGAACTGGGTATTCATTATAAGCAATCATGAGGCAACTGAAAAGGAGAAATTAAAATTCAGTTGTAAGCCAGGTGGTGACTGAGGAGACTTATCTTATGGACTAAAGTTGATTCTTTTGTTTAGACTTAACAGTGAGAGGGTTCTTTGCAGTTCAAACAGTAAATAGGAAAACTATCTGAGGAAGAAATCCGAGAGGGAGAAAAATCCGATCAAGAAATTCGCATCAATCCAAAAAATCTCCTACAGCATGAAAGATAGAGTTCTAACTTTTTTTGTTTTGTTTTATTTCTGTTATGAATAAAATTTTTGTGCGTTTGAATGAGTTGCAGTCTGACTTTGGGAGTGTGACCTCTTCTCTTCCCACAGCCAGTCTAAACAGTCCTGAAGTGCGGAGGATGTTTGATGTAAACTCCAAATTCCCTTTTGGGTCTATGACCTTTATGAGGACAAATTAACCCTTAAAGAAACCTGCAGTTTTGCAAAGTTTTGACCACACAAATTATAATTATTGCTGTTACGATGTCTGTATTTTTCTTTTCAGGACAAGTCTTTGTTTAATATTTATTCTAATTTCCATGTACAACAGTGGTAGTACTGCCTGTCCATGGACTTCAGAATTTGCCTCCAACACAGATAATGTGAGTTCATTCAAACCTAAAAATAAATGAGAAGTCTGTATGTTTTGTTTTGTAAGTTTTTTAATATTTCGTATATAAACTATTTTACAAGGGGGAAAAGAATGCACTACTTGATCAAAAGCTTTGTTTTTCTAGTGAGGAGTAATAATACAGTAATCTCTTCAAATAAGCAATAACTTGTCAGGGCCTTGAGTGCACCAACAGATGCTGATTACCCTGACATAGCATAGCTAAGAGACTATCTTGAAGAGCAGAAATTGGAAATATGCACAATGCAGCGTATTTTATAAATCCAGATTTTTTACCCTCCCCTTCAATCATTTGCTGTAGTTTCTTTGAAGATGATTGAACAGTGATGGGTGCATCAGGTCCAAAGGTCCTGCAGTACACAAGGAGGCTCTAGGTGTTATTTTTCAGGGCAGTTAAATGCCAAGCAAAGTTCTATACTAAGCCTGCATTCTAAGGGTATGCAGACATATCTTCACCAAGAAGCAGGTAGATCAGGAAATCACAGCTCTCACCTTCACAGTTAGGAAAGTTTTAAGAACTGATGAGAGTAAAAATAACAGCAATAATTGGAAAGGTCAGTTGTGAAGGTATAATTTAAAGGGAACTGGCACTAGTTATCTGCAGTAATGGAGTCAGCAAAGTGAAGATCTATCTGCAGGACAACCTTAAGAGAGAAGCTACCACAGTCATTAATCTTTCTAATGATATCAGGAGAGTGATAAAATGGGTTAGAAAATAATTAAACCTGACACTGACAGAGACGAAATATCATTTAGTCCAAACCCAAAAAGAGTCAAAAGTCTCATTTTGGTGTTAGGACATAGTAAAAAAAATCTCTTAGTTGAACTCTTCAGCTCTTGGTTGAAGTCTGAGTTTGAGATAGTCCTGCTGAAGCCCAATAAATCCTTTCAGTAAGGCAGGTGGCTGGAATGGAGATGCGGTCCCCAGCCCCCTGGTCCAGGTGTTCCTACAGTCATGAGCAGGGGAGGAGCTTAGTCCGTGAATAATTTGGACTTTATTTGAGCTACTGTCGTTCACTGAACTTCTGGGCACGTGTCTTGACTGTAATCCCTCTTCCAGAAAAACTCTGATGACCTGCACCCCGATGGGAATATCCCCTTTGGCTCCTATGCAGAGAATGGGACCACTCAGGCATCTGGGTGACCTGGGTTGTAGCGCTTGCTTGGGGCTGCAGAACAAACAGCAATCCAGAAAGGAAGGAAATCAGACCTCTGGAAATAACAGAGGATTTGGGGAGCTGGGTCCCAAATGATTTGCACAGAGGATGGGGAAAAATTGAACTCCAGGCTGGCTTTATCTTGCAGGAAGGGGAGTTAAACGATGCTGTGTGAGTTCAAAGACTTCTACTCAAATGCAGAGCTGCCAGGGTGTGTTACCCCATAGCAATAGCAAGTTCATAACTCCTTATTTATTGCAACACAGGATTGAGGACATAAGCATCCCTTTGAGGGGACACCTATTCTTGGAGTGGTCACCCAAAACATAAGATCAAACTGAGGGCTGGTTGGTTTGCTTATCTAGCCCAAGGGAAGAAGTAAAATAGACAAGTAATCAGGCTCGATGTACATACGCTGTGTTCGTGGCATCTAAGGAGCCAAAAGTGGAAGAAAAAAGGATGCAGAGATTTTTGAGGATAGAACACATAAAGCCTATCTTAAAGCAAGACATACTGCTCCGAGCTCTATCTTTATGAAAGCTCTATCTCTGGATCAAAGAAACAGAATCGCTCCAACAGCTTGTTTTTTTCAAGAAAAGCCAAATTTTCACTGCCTCTCCTCTAACTTGCGCTGGCATGCTGTACAGTGTATGCTTTTCTGTTTGCTTACCAAAAGGTATCATGAGGTTATCAATGCATATAAACTAGAGCTTTCCAAGAGAAAGAACTGTTCCTTTATTCTCAAGTTCCTAATCTCCTGAAGTTTTATTCCCTGACAATTTTGAGAACTGTACAGATTAACTTTTAATGGGTTGGTGAAGGACACCACAGCAAGCACAGCCTTCTATTTCATCTATTTCTCACTGAAGCAAGTTACAAATTAAAATCTTCCCTGTATGTTTAATCTAATTTAAATCTTAAAGTACATTTGAGTGAAAGAATGTAGTATATTATTTAAAGCTGATCCATTAACCTGTGGGTTAATAGCATTCATAACCTTAAAAAAACCACAGTTGATAGGAAATTTTGAGAACTAAATAGCATTTGTGGAATATTAATTCTCCATACATAGATCCTGAAAAACAGCAGACTGCCTTTCACATGTACAATCACAAAAAACCCAGCTCAGCAGGCTTATGGATGCTTAATTAATAGCAAAATTGTGTTTTAAGTAAAAATGTTGCAGCCACCCTATTAGAGAACAGACAGAATTTTCTTCTCTGTTGGAACTGCAGACAGTGTCCCTTTAAAGCAATGTTATTTTTATTAATTTTACTCGTTTTCCTACCCTTTACTCCCAACAAGTCTGACTGTAGTCTCATTGCCAATGGAATATCTGAGGGTGAACGATGCAGCTTTCTCGTTTTACTTCGATATTTTCACTGGGGTTTATTGGAATAACTGACACTTGGAAATATACTGAAGTTCTCATGGGCTAAATCCATCCTTATTCAGAAAGATTTCCTGTATGTGGTGGTTGACAAACATATTCCACTAAATCATTACTTTGATCCCACCCACATTCCAATACCACTGTGCATACTTTGTCTGACTTTCTTTATGAATCACCCAATAAAACACACCCAGTTCAAGATATTATTGGCAATGCTATAGTCTACGTACATTAAATCTCATTTTAAACAAAAGCCTTTGAACCTGAAATGTTGCCAGTGCTCGAATCCAAGAAGTCAAAATGCAGTAATGTAAATCTTCTTAATGTACCTGACGCCCTTGAACTGTTCCCACAGTTAAAAAATACTACAGCTTACATTTGTACCACAACTAGGCACCCAGTGGTTCGAGCCCTATATGATGGTAAAAAAAAAAAAAAAGGAAATGGTCATTTATATATCAAGTGAGCAAAGCTGATTTGGAAATTATTGAGACAATGAGCCTAGCCAGGAGTCGCTTTAGGACTGTAATTTCCCTTTCACATCTTAGGTAGTTTAATTAAGCAAAGGAACTCTTTCTGGATCAGACAGCTCTTTAAACATTTGAATACTTGCTATTACAAACCATCTGGCCCTGTATATTATCAGACTCCTTAACTCATACTGTAACACCATCTTCCTCAGACATTATACATAGGTTTTTATGTTTATTTGTATCCCCTCTAGTTTTATGTACATTTATTTCAGATAAAACACTTTGGATTTCCTCCCAGCTCAACAGCTGGAAAGTTTTGTGTAGAAACTGGCACATGTCAAGAACCATCATTCAGTTGTCCTTAATTTGGGTAGCTTTGGGGGATTGTTTTCTCTGTTGTACAGTCCTTCCTCATAGTCTGTAGATTCTACACATTTTCTAAGACTAAATAATGTGTGTGTAAATAACACACACATTGAGTCTTTTAGAATATTCTCTGCCTCCACTTCTAGGGGTACAACAATTTTGATTTCAATTATTTCTTCAGTGAATTGACCTCTGCTATACTTTGCATATGTTTGACTGGTTTCCAAATGTCATGCCACTGTCTGTCCATACGTCTGTCTGGGCTCAGTGCTACATGAACTGTAATTATACAGTGGCTGACTGAGTTGGAGCACAAGCACCATGAGTTCACATCTGCCCTCAAAAGGCCATACAAATACACACATCTAAAGACTGGCTCCTCCAAAGGTCTAAAATACACATGTGTAACCGACCCTGAAATTCAGTGTGCTTCCTACAAGAGCCAGGGTTATCTAAACAAATAGTTCTTAGAATGTAACACCTTCATTTCTCCACTCCTTGCATTTTTTAGGATTGACAGGTGCTAGCAATCGCACAGACCGGGATAACAAGCCATGTCCCAAAGAAATCATTCTCCTGACACACATCCCACTGGCACCTACTACCCTTCAGATCAGCAAAAAACTTCTTAGCTGCCTGCGTAGGCATGTACCCAGTTCTCCCTGACTAAATGGATTACACTGTTGTTGGTTGGCTGAATAGGGTGGCCAAGAAGACTTCCAGCCAGCTAGTATTCACACGGATTGTGAAACAGCATTACTCTTGAATCTGACCTAAGCCCAGCTCAAATCTGAAAAAGGTCTGCAGACAAGTTGCCAGACTCCTGCCAGGATTTGGGTTTTGTTTCTATTTTACTGTGGAAAAATGCAATGTGAGCATAAGAAAACGGTAAGGAGGTTCAAAAACTGTCAATGAAAACAGAATTAAAAGTGCTGTACGCAGCAGCTTGCTGAGAGGAGTTTGGGATGGAGGAGCAAGAGGGTGGGGAGAGCTGGTGCTGTAGTAAGAAGAGAGAGGATCATAGGAAGGGACTAGTTGGAAGGATGTGAAACTGCTGTTGGAGGGCAACCACCGAGAGGAAGAGAAGGTTTGGTGGTAGTGGTAGTTCAGTCCCATTTGTCCCTCTGAGATGTGTTCTGGGATCTAAATAACTGATTCAGAAAAAGAAAGAGTGTGAGCTGATTGCATGTGCCAATATCTAAGCAGACCTAGAGAGATGCAAATTTAAACTCAATAGACCAGGAAATGAAGGAGTGAATAAATGCAAATATATTAATCTGAAAATCAGGTTAGGTATTGCCAGGTAGGGAGGGACTGGTTGGGCGGGGAAGGGAGACTGTGTGGGCTGAAGAAAGGCTGGAAAGCCTGGCTGACTCAAGGGCAAGTCTAACAGGGAGGCAGGGTCTGGCCTGGCATACAACTCAGAGCTGGCACATTAGGAACCATGCATTAGATTGCTACCTGTCATATATGTAATGGCATCAGATAGCCAAAAATAGCACAGAAGTTTTTTTGGGGTGTGTTTTATTTTATTCACTACTTTCCATCTCCAGTCTCAAGCAGTATCAGCCACATCACTTTGCTTCTTTTGTTCTCTGTTTCTTTACTTGTAAGATGAGAATAATGACATTTATTTCCTTTCAAAGTGATTTGGAGGTCTAGGATAAAGGGTTGGGGGATATCGGTATCTACTACAATAGTACCCCAGCTGCACACATAGGTGATTGCTGTAATTTCTTGAAATGGCCAAAATTCGGATTTTTTTTCTCTCTGCTCAAAAAAAAATTCAACAGGCAATTCAGTGAGGAAAAGATTCAGTTTCTGGTTGCCCGGTCTTGTTTCCTTCCAGTATGTCAGTGAGACACAAACCTCTGAGAACCAGGAAATGCAGAGCTAAGATACATCAGTACAACGTGAACTCTGGCTTGTTTGATCAGTGATTCAGTCTTCCCATAGCATACATATGCATGACACATGATTCCTGAAGCAGAGCATCTCAGAGCTGTAGCACATTTCTTTTAAAGGAAAACCTGTGCCCCGGTGAGTGCTACTAAACGAGGAATCCTGTATGCATGCTGCACTCAAGCACTGAGACCCAGCTCCATGAAAGAGCCTCTGATACGTTAATTCTTTGTCCTCTTTCACAATGAGCTTGAGCACCTATACCATCAGCTACAGACATGAGCTTTCACTTACCTGCTGTAAAGATCATAGACCGCCCTCATGCAGTGTCCATAGCCAAAGGATTTGGGGATATCACCACTGGTAGCGGTATTAATCGCAAAATGAGGCATCAAGACTTGTCTCCTGATTTACATGCCTCTCTTCCTTTTGCCCACGCAGCTACCACCTTCATGCTATTGGTGCAATAGATTTGCTTGGAAATTAATACCAGGAGCCACTGCGTGCTCCAGGTGCATCCTTAATGTTGCACCAGGGTGTGCCTCAGGTGGGTATTTCCTAGTTTTCAGAGGTCTGAGCATCACTTGGACTTGCCACTGAATTTGTTGCTGTCCTGGAATGACAGGAGGAACCCATGAGGGAAACTTAACTTTGTATTAACCAAGCTCTTTGTCAGCAAATTTAAGTGTTAATTAATTCATGGTTGGCATACTAATGTGTTTATAATCCTTCTGCGGGGCCTTCACTGGGAGCAATGGCAGCTGGACTCTGATGTTAAGCTTCACAGGTGGGCACCAGCTCAAGCTGTTGCCCAGGAAACAGGGAAAATTAAATAAAACCAAGTGGTGCACAGTCAAAAACTTTCACAACCACAAGGGATGTATCAAAAAAACCCTTTAATTGGAGAGAGATAATAAGAACAGGAATAGGGAAGGGCAGGTGAGAAAGGAAGGAAAAGGGGAAGGAGAAGAAAGGAGAGGCTTCATGACAAACACCTCTTTTTAGCAGAAATGCTTCAATACGAGATACATTTTCAAATGCAAATCGACTGTCCCAGGCTTCAGCCATCAGGTTTTCATGTGTATCCATTGGTATTACATGTGCTTCCGTGTGTATATGTATCTTAATCTGTGTTTTTAGTCACGGGCCAGTATTAGTAAAGAACGGAAAGATGGTCTATAAAGTAAAGGGTGTGTATTTTAACCATAAAGCACAACATATGCGTGCAGACAGAATCCTGGGGGTGGACAAGAAAACTATGAGTCAGTA
Organism: Pandion haliaetus; assembly: GCA_013401275.1. Taxonomy (NCBI): domain Eukaryota; kingdom Metazoa; phylum Chordata; class Aves; order Accipitriformes; family Pandionidae; genus Pandion; species Pandion haliaetus. Next base: position 6,180 of record VYZV01007123.1, on the reverse strand, counting down.
TTACTCAAGAGGTTAAGCAGTTGCCTTGGTGCACCAGCAGTCTAACCCCTATACAATTTTTGGTAGGCTTTACAGGAAGAGAGAGTTTTGGGGAGGAATCCGAAGGAGGATAGCGAAATGGCTGTGCAGGTGTTTGTGGGAAGCTCTTCCCACACACAAAGAGTAGCTAGCCTGGGAGAAATGCAAAGCTGGGTAACACATGGACATTGAAAGCTGGCATTGTTGTCTGATCAGACTTGCTTTTACAGAGCAAATGAGAGAAAATAGAGAATAATATTCTAGATAATAATATAATGAGATGAGTGAGTTCTTGGGGCTGCAGGGTTTTTGAGCCTGAGGTCCTTATACCTGGAGTGGTTTTGACTGAAGAAATGTCACTAATCCAACTACAGGATAACATGCTGCAAATACATCTAGATGGATTTTGGTTATCTTGTGCCTAACTTGGTCACTTGTGTAGGTTTGAAAGGATTTATGTAGCACTTTACGTAAATGCTACAATGTCTTGCTGAGTGCTGTGGACTTTTTTGAGATACATCATGTAGATAGCAATACAGGTGTCTTATCACATGCAAAGGATCTTGCCAAGGAGTCTTCCATTTGTATCGTTCCATCCATAGCCTTGGCTTCCACCCTTTGTAGTGTTTTTTTCCATGAGATAGAGTGTGTGAACACGGGTTTATCTGTTAAGTTTTTTACTTCCCAGCGCCTGTAAGGGTACTCAAACTGACTATGAGAACTCCAGCACAAAATCTGCTAGAACGTTTTTGGCAGGTGCTATATTACTTGCTCCTTAACACGTCTCGTCTAATAAAACAAGTCTGTTATGAAAATTTTCTTTCATAATTAGGTATGCTATTTTAGAATGGTAATTCATCATGCTGTCTGAAAGAGTTGGCGTCTGTCCTACACTTACAGGGTCTCTGTCTGCCTTGCTTGTGACCAGTGGCAGGGAATCTTACCATCAACTTGAACTTTGGATCAGGCCCTTAAGGAGTACCTGGGGATTTACTGAGGCCCAGAAGTTTAGAAATATCTGGTTACTTATTCATTAAGTAGGATTTTGCACTGTGTGTTGGCATGAAGCCACGTCTTTTTTTTTTTTTTTTTAATTTTTTTTCTCCCTGTGTGTGTGTCGCTGTATGGGCCAAAGGTCTTGCCATAGAGTTTCTACTCACAGAGGAACAGACCTTTCCTGATGGCTGCTAGCAATGGTGCTGGGACCAGCTGTGCCTGAGGAACACAGTCTGATGCTCTACAGGTAACAAGTAGCAAACCCCCCCTGCAATTCCTGAACAATTATAATTTGTCTTACAAGGCAAAATCACACTGATCCTTGTTGTCTGTGCTATTTAAATACCACACAGTCCTGCCTACAGAGAAAGAACTAACCACCGCTTCAGAAGATCACATGCACATCGGAAGATCCAAAATTCATTTATATGAAATTGTTAAGTATGATCTCTTGCAATCATCATTTTACCTTGCTTTAATGCATAAATTGTTCTTCTTCTCTTTAAACAAATATGTACATAGAAATAAAAAAATCCAAACTACGCTAGAGACCATTACATGAGGCAATAATCAACTGATGATAATTAACACTATTAATACACTTTTAAAAGCAGTAATTCTGTTGCATTCCAAATTATAAACCCAGTTGTCGTAGATATATCTCATTAAGTTTCATTTCGCATTCTGGTGATAATAATAATGGTCAAGGTAGCTTTGATGCCCTCAGATCGCAGTAATCTATGGTTAGTGTGCGTTAGTGCCTCTTCATAAAGAGTTGGAAAAAGCAAAGAAACCCCCACATCACATTTTAGGCTGTTGCTACTGAATTCAGAGGAAGAAAAACTGGGCCTTGATTGTAGTGAAGGATGCAGAGCGGAGAGGAGAGAAAACTTCCTGGAAATAACCTGTGGTAACAGAGAAAATAAAAACGTGATCTTCAAGTAAGCTTTATTTTTCTGCTCTAGGTCTATTCCTATTACACCCAGCGCTGCCAGCTATTTGTGATGTCAAGGATTTCCCCAGAGTCTCCTCTTAAATTACACTGGCAGAGAATAGCATGGTTCATATAACTTAGTCACGGTGAATTTCCTTGATTTACTCAGATTTTGAGGTTATATATCTGAATAAAAGCAAGTGTTGGATAATCAGTATCAAGTAGGCCCTAGTGACTCATCTAAAGACTGAACGGGTGTGAAACCTTCCTGTGTAAGGGAAGGTACGTGTGCATTTTAAAAGATTACACATTTTTAGCCACTATGGCCAAGAGAATGAAAGACTACAGAGGTTTAATCCTTGTCCAACTTACAAAACAAACACAGCCACGTGATGTTAAAAAACAGCTTACAAAATATGCTGTCAAATGTACAATTAAAAACAGAGCTACTGAAAATGCATCCTTTTTTGAAAAACTGGGCAAAAAGAACTTATTTTGCTTTTCTCTGTATTAGTAACTTCACCAGTTATTACCAAGACAAAACTAAGACTGTGGAAGACTCTTAGGTAAGACTCCCACGTAGCATCAGTGGCAGTCCTGTCCTTTACCAAGTGCTCTGGGTATCAACTAATTAGAGCGCTTGGTTTATCCAATATCTTTAATCTTCCAATATACAGTGGGAGATCTATCAAAACAGTTAAAACGGCGACAACCACCAGCACCGACCGTGAGGTACAGCCGACAAAAGCGGAAAACGATGGGTACCTTGGCGTATACGTCCGACCAAACCCTTTAGTTTCACGCCCGAAGTTAAAAGGCAGAGCAGCGGGGTGCAGGGAACACCCCGCATTTCTAAGCCGCGGTTCCCAGGGGCTGACCCTGGGCAGCGCACAGGCGGAGGGCGCTGTGGCAGCACCGCGGCCGCCGCCGCCTTCCCCCGCCCTGTAGCGCCCGGGGCCGCTAATGCCGCGACCCCTTTCCTCGGGAAGCGACCCCGTGCAGCCCGAGGTGAGGAGGGTCTCCGTGGCGGGGGCCGCCCTGCCGGGGCCCTTCCCGCCGGCAGACCCCACAACGCCCAAAGCGCGGCCCTGCAGGGCGGGAGCGCGGTGGGGCCTTGCCTCAGCCCCCCCGGCGGGCGGCGCCCCAGCCCCGAGATGGCGGCGGGGCGGGGAGCAGCGAGGGCAGGTGAGCGGCTCGGGGCGTGC
>VYZV01007122.1:235404-254052 GCA_013401275.1 Pandion haliaetus | reverse complement strand
GCATGCCAGGGAAACCTATTCACACTGTGATCCATTTGAATCGCAAGTCTTGAGTGAAGTCTTCTGTTAATTCTGACTCTAAAATTGCTTAGCTTTCTTCTGTACATCACTGCCCTTCTACAGTCCAGCACACAGCTGGGGGCAACTTCCAGCAGAGTATCAGGTGTCATGCAAATGCATGTTTTCAGTAGTAAGTGGGGCTAAAGAAGATCGGGGGGCTCAGAAGCAAATTGGTAAGACTTTTGGCATGCTAGGCTTGCACTTATCCTTCTGGTTTTCTGACAAGTGAAGCAGAGTACATTTACAGCCCGCAGATCTTCTAGATAATTGAAAACATACCGGTCTGCCCACAAGAACTAGTCTAACTTGTGTGCCTAGCAAGACAGCTCATCTGTTTTTGAAAAAAAACAAACCAACCCCAAAACCCAAAACACTGGAGAAGCTCTTTAGGCTTTGGAGTTGAATCGAAGCAAAGCCACACCCTTCAGGTCTACAGCTTTCATAGCTCTGGTTTGGTTTTATTTTATGAGTGGATTATCCTGTCTAGACTCCTGCTTTGACTTGGAAGCCAAAATAGAAGCAATAAAGCTAGTTGGCTGCTTAGTGGGTGACAAACCTTCTCTGAAGTTCTCTAATTTGTTAGGGCTCTTTTCTCCCCTGTGCTCCCTCTCCTGACTGTTTGACGATAACTTGGTAAGTTTTGCGAGTTGCAGATAGAGCTCTGCTAAATTTAGCATGCCAGATGCCTTCAATAAGCCTGAGCCCAGCTATCACTTACGCCGAGATCTGTTTCAGTCAGGCACATCCCTCTGGGGAGGGTCTTGCACTATTTAAGTTTGAATGAGACTGAGATTCTTACAGCATTAAGAAACTTGGAATTCCCCCTTTTTCTCCCTGATGTTGGTTCTAAACTAGTGTTCAACACTTACTATTCCCTGGGACTGAATTAGTTTCCTCTTGAACTGTAACTCTGGAAATTGGCTTACTCTTGAGCTATCATTCTGTATAGCAGTTGTCCTTTGGTATACATCAAAAGGCAAAAGGCAGCCTTAGCATGAGCAAACACTAATGTCTCATTTAGCCCGTGTTACTTCCACCAGTATAAATTTAAGACATTATAGGGAAAAATAGTGTTCAAATCACAGCCCTGTAGTAAGTAGGCTGCAGATAGAGAGGAAGGCAGCTGCAGCAGGACTAATTGGATTGCATTTGGTCCTACAAAAAGTGTGAGTTTTTCTAGCAAGTGCCTGGAGGATCTTAAGGCACTGGCATGCAAGAGCAGGAGTGTTAATGTTGATGTTCTGGGCGTGCATCCAGTTGCAGTAACTGCTGCATGTCACCTCATTAAAGTCCCACTTCCATTCGGATTTTGTGTATCACTCTTCACTTCGACTTTTACATCGCTGGGCAGTGTTGCTGTGCGCTTTTAAGGAACAGCAGCCTTACGCATCAGAAACCGGTTCCCTTCACCAGTGAAGTCTCTGTGTGGGTTTTTTTTTTTCCCCCCAGTAGCCAAGATACTGTATGTTGCAGTTGTAAGAAATGCAAATGTAGTCCTAGGATATGTCAGGAAAGTGCTTCCGCTAGAGCTGGGAAAAACTTACTGCAATTGTACAAATCAAGAGTAAGTATTTGGGGTGCTGTAGGCAGATTTGATTAGCCGTGTTTAAGGAAAATTAACTTTAATCTGACGGAATGGAAAGAAGGGCTAGTATGACAATAGTCAGAATTAAGAGCTAGTCTTAAAGGAGGAGTCCAGGAGCTTGGCTTTGGTTAGAAGAAGGAAAGAATAAAGAGGTCATGGTAGCTCTCTGAAAAGGCATGTAGGATAGGCTGTATCGGTACCCAACAACTACTGAAGCTAATGAGCAACAAAAGACAGCGTATGGGTACACCTGAGTACACTTAGGATGGAAATCAGAAGAAAGCCTAACTATGAGAATAATGGTAGCTTGGGAACAGCCTTGCGATGGAAGATGTATAAGTGGCTTCAGAGGGCTGGTATGCCATCTAGGAAAGGGTATGGATTTGTAGAACACTGTAGTAATAAGAAGCCTGACGTGACGAGCAGAGTCCCTCGTTCCTCTGTATTAAAAACAGTTGCTTGGGATGGGGTGGCTGACTTGGTCCAGAAGCTTTGCCACCTAAGATGAGTACAGTTGACTGTTGTGTGCTCCATGGAGTGCTATTTGAGATGTAGGGTGCCGGTAATAAGCGTGTATCTTCTTAGGAATATTACTGGAATAATAGAATAAAATAATCTGTTAAGGAAGGGCATGTCCCTTCTGGGTGCTTCAGGCTCTTTATACATCTTTATGTTCTCTCATATGCTAATTTGAGCTCATGATTTAATTTTTTTCTTTACAACAGCAGAGGATAGGTATTTCTGGTACAGCCTGTACTGAGCTGGAATGCACAGGACTGGCCTACTCAGACCTTAGCTGATACAGTAAACTTTGGTTACTGATTTGGCTGAGAGGTAACTTGAAGAAGCAGGTCTACTTGTAAACAGCTATTAAAAACCAAACAAAACAAACCTCAAAGCTATTTCCATTACTCCAATGAAAAGAAAGGAGTGACTGTTTTGTGTCCTTTATTACAGGTGCTTTGTCTTGGATCTTTTGAGGCTGGGGTGGTTTTAAGTCCTTAGGTTTGAAGTGCATGTTGTTCTGTAAATGATAAGGTGCAGCACAAAAATCATCTCGACACTGAATGATCCCTGTGCTCCTCTTGCACAGTGCTTCCAGTTCAAACTGGGGTAGGCTGGCACTTCTGCTCAAGAACCAACTGGCTCTGCCTCTGGCAATTTTTTTCTCTTCATGCTGGCAGAAGACTTGTGTGGTGAACCCAGTCAGGGGACTGATGTGGGTTAAAACTACACTTTCCTTTTTTTTGGCTAGGTTAGTTTTAATTGGGGTTGGTTCACCACATTGTTGCACAAATGTTTGTGCCAGCAAGAGGATGGAAATGAGTGGCTCGGGGACAGCAAGACTGCTGCTTTTGGCAGCAGTGCCAGCTTTCCTTTATTTTTACTTCAGGCCCTAGTGGCACTTTTGGTGTGCTGTCCTCGGGCAAAGTGATGAACTCCCGTGATGTGGGTCTTCCTTTCCACGTCCTCATTTAGTTTACTTACTAAATGTTTTTGTGTGTAATAGATGTGGTGCTGATTTAATCAGCTAGTGCTATACATTAAAGTAATTTATGGTTTTAGTACATACTATTTAAACAGACATATTTAGCATATTGATTTATGCTTCCTGCAGTGTTTCTCAAACTTTTTTCCTATTATCCTCCAGGCTAAATTACCTGCCCTCGTGCAACTCTTGAGCAATGAGGAAAGAGCTAGTGACAGAGCACAGGAGGCAGGCGGGAGATGGCAGGAGGCAGCAATGAATGTGGCAAGTGGTGAGAGATAGAGGGTGAGCCCAAGGGCTCTAGGAGATGTCAGCAGCGCCTTTTAGCCAACTACTATTGGAACTTGTTTCTCTGGCCTGATGCCAGCCTCGGAGGTGATGTCTTGGCTCAGCAGCTATGAGCAGCCTTAGACTCTGCTTCTGCACTTAGTTATTCCCTGTCTGAAACCTTCTTGGTGAAGGTCTGTCTTCTGGTCATGGTCCTTTTCTCAGCCATCTTGTCCTGGCTGCCCCTGACAATTATATCTTTGTCCTGTTGCACTGTTGTCAGAAATACTCCATAGTGACTGTCTTCTAATGCCTGATTTCTTGCTTCATTCGTAACTAATTAGTTTTAAAATAACATTAGAAAACATACTACCTGGTAATAGTCTGTGGCAGAGATTTTTGCTCAGGTATCACCAAGGTTAATATACTACTAAATCTTTTGGACAAGAGGTCTAGGCTTTCAAGGGACTGAGTGTGAATGTGAGGTTTTTTTCTTCCCTTACTGACCTCCTGCTCTGCAGCTAATCTGATCTAGCTGGGCACTTGAGACCTGCTCCCTTTGGTTTCCACTCTTATGCAGACTGCAGCAAAAGAGGCTGCTGAGTCTTCTCTTCATTCCTAGTATGAGGTTACTGAGGTGCTCCAGTAAAACTCTCTCCCAGACACAAATACACCCGGGAACCCACATGCCATAGTTTTATTCCTACCCTTTGTGAGGAAAAGGTAGCAGCACTGCTGGCTGGGATTAGAAGAGGGCACAACTTGCCTTCTGTGTGCCTGAAGAAACCCTGCCGTGCTAGGCTGAACAGCTGTGCTAAGCTGGGCATAAAACAAGTATTACAGTTACCCCACCGTCTAATAACTTTGATAGCATGCTTGTTTACAATGGGAATACTTCTGTGGTGTAAGGAGATCATCCTTACTAGCTCAGTACTTTATGTTGGAATATAATTATCAAAGGGTCTTCCACAAGTGGTGATAGATGAAGAAAGGAATCTTAATATTGAGAGCAAAAATCATCTAGAGGATGGAAAAGGCTGTGAAACAAAGGGCTGGTGGTGGTAGGAGTCATGGGAAAGAGATACTGCAGACTGTTTCAGCACAATATAGTGGTTTACAGCTAGAAACTTTAGAAACATATCCCATTGCTGTTGCTTGTAGTGTGCCTGGCTATCTTGACATGGATGAGATGCAAGAATATGGAGACTGTTGCTTCTTCTGTCATTCTCGAGATCACTGTTGGAGAACATACTGTCCAGTTCCGGTGAGATGTTTCTTGAGATTGCTGTACAATTGGGCAGAGCTTAGGGACAAACTACAAAGATTTGTTGCTTAGCAATTGCCCTTGCAGTGAGAGAGGAAAAAAGATCAACACATTCAGTGTGGTAGGTGGAAGATAGATGAGGAGCTGCCTGGAACAATTTGCAAGAACCCATACTGGCATGAGATGCTTGACACCAGGGTGCTTTTTAACCTCTTTGGTAAATGTGTGACGAAAGGTTAGACTTTGGAGTCAGCAGAACTCTGTAGGTAAATGCCGTCCATTAATTCTAAGTAATCACTGGAACATACTCATCTGATGAAAAATTACAAAATCATCAATAGTCCATTAGTTAATGCTAGATGGTTCTCTAAAAGGTAGGCCCTACTTAAAAATTGTTTCACTTCTGTAGGGCTCACTAGGGAGAGTGTCTGATCTGTGTCATACCAGAGAGCGGGCAATGGTGGTCGTTGATATCTTTGCAGAACTGAAGACTATTGTTTGCTGTAAAGGAAAAGGAGAAGGTGGGTGTGAGGGCAAGTTATGCTTATTGTTAAATGTTAAAGGCTCTGTTCCTCTAGCTTTTTCTGATAGTTTTGCAGGCTGCAGTACAATGCCTAGAAAGCATTGTATTTTTATCACCCATCATTGGTAGCAACAACTAAAACTGATACAGTATCAGGAGTACTAATTGTTTAAGGGTTTGTGATGTATAATCAAGGTCAGTTAATAAAGCAGAGACAGATTATACTCTGCATTGTTTGGTACAGTTCTTGAAGAAGAAAGTTGGTGGTTATTATCTCTTCTTTGTTTCACTGTATTATGTAAGTTAATCTGGCCTGTTGTGTTCTAGGCATCAACCTATTTGAAAAAACAAGCTACCAAGGCACAAGAGGCATTGGGGGTGGCACTACTAGAATGAACTTTAAGGCCTGGCGTACAAGGATCTTAGCTGCCTTTTTGAAAACAGAATTTGACTTTTTGTTTTGTTTTGTTTTAAAAAAAGGCAAGCAGTGTCTTTACCAGTGTTTGGGCAGAAAACAATCTGGTTGCCCGTGTGTATTTGGTAAAACAAGGCGGAGATGAACCTAGAATTGTGTGTGTTTCTAACTCGATGTGCATTGGCTTTGTACCTGCCTATGTATTCTGGTGACTATTTGGGAAAAGATTTTGGTTATCTTGGTTTTTTATTTTCCATTCTTGTAGTCCTTGTTAAAACTGCCTACCTGCACCCAAGAAATTGGTTTGGGGAATATGAACAACTGATGTCTTGGGTTTTTTTGTTTGTTTTGGCATTTGTTTGTGGTTTTTTTTAATTTGCTTCTGTGTATGTAGTGTTTCTGTCAGGAAGTTAGTCTTGGAAAAGGGAGAAGCTTGGTCTGTTTCTTCTCAGTATAATTCAGTGCAGTGCTGGTATTTTAAGGTTGTGATTCTGCTCTCAGTCAGCGGAAGGATTGACTTAGTGACAATTATAATCGATGTGGATATCACCTTCAGAGTGGCATGCTTGCATATGAACAGGCTTAATATGAGTTTGCTGTGCACCGTATTGTTGCTTTTTAGAGACAGATGTCTAGTAATGACTTAGTCTTGGTCTAAGCATAAGCTTTATATTGATAGGTGGTAAAATTAAGGCTGTCTTTGAAGCATGGATAAGGACTTCATTTTCTTGGTCTCTATTCTAGCCTCCCAACCCTCCCATCTTTTCTTTGTTTGTTTGTTTCCCCCTGTGATCTTGATGATCAGTGAGTAAATTAATGGGATACAGTTAAAGCTAATACTTCTACAGAGATTCGTGTTCTCCTGTCTCCCACCCAATAATGCTGTGGTACATCAGTGCTAAATGTGACCTGAGAAACTTCTGACTGTATAGCACCGACCGAAATTGGGTTTGGGAGTTAAATCAGCCACCAACAGAAGACTTAATTGTATGGGTTGGACATTGCAGTTTGAATGCATATTGAACTGATTATTAGGTGGGACAGTTCTCTAAGCATAAATAAAAATAATTAATTTTTGGTGTCCTTAGAAATTTTGCAGTGTGTCAGATGTTAAGCATGTTTTGATTTGTTCCAGTAGCCGGATCGAGCTGGGAGATGTGACGCCACACAACATTAAGCAGCTGAAGAGGCTAAACCAGGTCATTTTTCCTGTCAGCTACAATGACAAGTTCTACAAGGATGTACTGGAGGTTGGCGAACTAGCCAAATTAGGTACAAATGTTCTTGCCAGTAATTGTGGGCTATGGTGGCAGAAGCGTTCATCGTTGCTATCCATAATGGTTTTGAATAGCAGATCCTTCTATTTTGTTGGTTTACATAATGAAAAATAACTGTTTGGGAACCTCAAAGAGCCACAGTCCCAACCTCAGAGGGTTTGTGTTCTAAATAGATTAAGTTTTACTGGGAATAGGCCTGTCTTCTGTTACAGCAGAAAACTTGAGATATGTGTGCTGCCAGCTTACCTCCTGATGTCATTGCTAGTTGGTTTGAACTGTAATAAGCCACCCACTGTGTCAGAGCACCATTGGTAACTTCACTCCAAGTGTTAAGCCACAATGTATATTTTATCTGCGTGGGAGGATTAGCAAGAGGGAAGGAAGGAGGATATAGGGCATAAATGAAGGGGCTATATGTACAGTTCGAGACTTGTGACTCTTTAACAATGTTTCCCTCCCTGGCAGCCTATTTCAATGATATTGCAGTGGGAGCAGTGTGCTGTAGGGTGGATCACTCCCAGAACCAGAAGAGACTGTACATCATGACACTCGGATGCCTGGCACCCTACCGAAGGCTAGGAATAGGTAAGGAGGTTCTTCTTTTGTACCTGAGTCATCAAAGAAACCAGACTGCTGTGCAGCCTTTTAAATGCGCTTTCAGATTTTTAACTAAGATAGTGCACTTTTAGACTGCTGATTTCTTTGGAAGGGACTTTGGGGAAAGAGTATGATTTATGATGTGCTCTTTTTTTTCCTGCCTTTCAGAAATGGACTTTTTGTAGAACTTTCTAATTCAGGATTTCAGATTAAAATAATCTTAATCACATTATCTTGCTGTGGTGTAAATACTCTGCTTCTATAGATGTGAAAATTCATGCACAGAGATAAGAAATAATTTGTTAGAGGTATGCAGCCAGTATGCAAGTAATTACAAGTAGAACACAACACTCCTTCATTGGGTTATCTCTTCACTCTTCTAAATGTAGGGTTTTTTTCTATTTATTTTGTCTTTATCACTACTGATTATTGCTGCTTGGGGGTAGTACCTGCTTTCTGTCTATACTGCAATTAGTTCTTTTCTCCATGTTGCAAATCTATAGGCCAGATTAATCAAGACCTGTCAGTGACCTGTTTGCTTTGACAGACTGGAATGAAAAGATAACTTTATTTTAAATTATTTCACCAAGTCTGTATTAGAAAAACTTAGCAATGCTCTCACTGCTCCATACATTGTTTTGGCTGTATTTTGAGGTGAGTTTGAGCCCTTGAAGCTAGTATTTAATTAAGCTGCTTTAGACATATGATTCTGGGCTGTTGGGTCTTTTTTCTCCAAAGAAACAATGAATTAAATTTTGCGAGCAGTCAGAAAGATAGTGAAATACTTATACACCATGTTTTATTTGCCTTTCCTAGTTCTCACAAGCTTTGTCATTTTAGCCTACCTACAATTAACCTGCCTCTCCTCAAGAAAGCCATTAGCTAAGTACAGACTCAATTGTGCACTTCTGGTTTTCTTAAGTATCTCTTTACCTTTCGGCAGGAACTAAAATGTTGAATCATGTCTTAAACATCTGTGAAAAAGATGGCACTTTTGACAACATCTATCTGTAAGTAAATGAGTTACACTCATGCATTTTTGGAGCGATGATAGAGACTTATATGGGAGCAAAGGGAGGGAGATCCAGGAGTGTTTTTTGTATGTGTTTCAGTGGGGTCATGGAACGCCTTGTAAGTACCAGCAAGAAAGCTAGGGGTCATATTCTGGGTTTGTTGTGTGATGCTGAGAAAACCAAAAGCTTGCTTTCTTTAGAAGGGCTTCTGCAAATTTGCTGAGTTTCAAAGTAGTTTAGTTACAAAATGATGTTGTATAGCAGAATTACACTGTATGACTAAAACCAAAAAAATTTGGAGAGAATTTTTTTACCATACAGTGGTGTCCTCAGAATAGAAAATACTGCAAGTCTTGCATGCAGTTTTGATGCATTTGCTGTCTGTCTTTTATGACCGTGCTATAGGGGTTAGAACATCAGATCAGAGGTGCTTGCAAGCACTCTAGGTTCACATTCATTAGCAAGGTCCAACTGCTTATTCCCATTCTTCCACTGTGCCAGATCAGCTGTTTGTGCAGCAATGCAGTAAACTAGGTCAATGACCTGACCCAGCTGGGGAAGCTGTTTTCAGTTTTGTTTCTGGGTGTTGTTTTTTATTTTAGTGTGTTTGAGGGGTGGGTTGTCTTTTTTTTTTATTTATTTGTTTTTAAATCAACTGCATGTCTGCATAAGCACTCGGCATGTTGCAGACATGAGAACAAGCACTGGGGTAGAGGACAGGGCTGCTTTAAAGAGCACCACCATCCTAATAGATCCCCATGGAAACAGAGCCTGAAATCCACAGATACCAAAGCTTTGCTTCCCCTTCGCTGCTGGCTGCACACTTCTGCTTTTTCCTGTGCATTGGTGTCTGTGTGATTTCCAAGTGAGCTGATTCAGTTTTTGAACAGATTGCTTCTCTGAGCCACCTTCCTCCTTGTCCATCACTGCCGGCTTATATCAGTACAAGCACGGTGCACTGGTAGAGATAGTCCCACAGCAGGTGCGGTTTGGATGGACTTACGCTGCCACAGAACTACACACTAAACTCTTGCCAGGACTCTTGAAGATGCTTGGTGAGGAGTGTTTCATACACCAGTATCACTATAAATGGAGTGACTTGCTCCTCAAGCTTAGTCCACTTCTGCCAAGGAGATGCAACGTCTTCCAAGTCCTCTACTGTTGTAGCTTTGCGCCACCTCTGTAAGAGGAATAGGTGTTCTAGAGAGGAGTCTGAGTAAAGCTGCTTTTGGCTTGTATTTCTGCTCTCCCGCTGCAGAAGAAGTGGTAATGGACTCTCTCGGATACCTGCTAGTTGGCACAGGCTTTCCTTTTTGCTTTTGCATGTTACTATGTGCACAGTGAAGGAACTGTTTGCTGGTTTTAATGCAAAAAACAAATCCTTCATAATCCTTTCCATTCCATTTCCAATTCCAGGATTCTGGGATGACAATAAATAGCCCCCAAAGGTGGACATAATAAAGTTTTTAGTGGCCCACTGATTTTATTACTATGTCTGTTGGTTGTGCATCTTCTATCTGAGTGTATTGTGCAGCTTAGCACCCAGTTTGATATCACTACCTAAATTTGTCATTATTATGAAGTACCTCTTTAGCTATTTGGTGCTTATGGTTCTTAGCGCTAAGATCTTTTGTTCTGCTGTTGCTTCCAGAGTTGCTTTGGTTCTATGGTTATGCAGCATGTTGTCATGACAAAGTGATTCATGAGCTTGTGCAGTGTCCACTGAATTTGGGGAGTTTAATGAATGCCTTTTGCTGAGCCAAACATCTTTTTTNTTTTTTTTAATGGAACTTATGCAAATAAATGTCCTAGTTGCTTAGGATGAAGAACTGATGGCTGTTTTGGAGGCCTTGAAACTCTTGGAATATGCTAGCAAAATCTGTAAAATTCTGGGGAGAGACGTAAAAGGGGAAAGGACTTTGTAAGTCCCTACGGCTTCTTTGTGCTGCCGTTGCTTTTTGTGAGGAGAGAGGGGTAGTTAGCAGTGAGCAAGGAGTTAAAATCGTATCAAACACCATTGCCAGTTTCATGTTGCAGCATGTAGGGATTATCATTAGGACAACTGTTTTGGTCATCTGAGAAGTGTTACTACAGGAAGTTAAAATTGGCTCTGCAGTAAAACTTTGTTACATATTTCTACAAAATATCTGTCGCTTCCAGTTTAAGAAAAATTGTAATTACTGACGTAGTAATGCTTTAGAGTGTCTCTGGTATTGTGTTCCTTGAAAGAGCTTTACTGAGGAGAAACATTTGCCACATCTCAGAATGATTGCCACAGGCCGTCCAGGAACTGTGCGTTAGCTCAGGATTGATTTGGGAAGACCAAAATTTCCAGTCCTGAACTGACACCATCATTCCTGTCTCTATCTAGGTAGCTCCTTTTCTTATCTTGTCTTTGACCGTTCTGAGTGTGGAGGCAGAGTACTGTGCCGCAGAAAGTTCTGATACCTGTCTCTCTATCCTCCTTTCTGTCCCAGGCATGTCCAGATCAGCAATGAGTCTGCAATTGACTTCTACAGAAAGTTTGGCTTTGAGATCATTGAGACGAAGAAAAACTACTACAAGAGGATAGAGCCCGCAGATGCTCATGTCCTGCAGAAAAACCTCAAAGCCCCTTCTCTTGGCCAGAACGCAGATGTGCAAAAGACCGACAACTGAACAAAACCCCAACGAACACTTTCTTGCACTTGCTTGTCGCCAAATAAGGAAAGAGAGGCCTCTTGATTTTTTTTTCTTTTTTTCTTTTTTTTCTTTTTTTTCTTTTTTTTTTTTACTCCACCCCTTTATTCTCTTAATTTTTTTTTTTCTTGACCTCTCTCCAACAAAATGTAATGCTTCTTCCAAGGATTATCCAATCATGTTTGGGGTTGGGTGGTTTTTTTTTTCCTCTCCTTTCTGTTTTTGTTTGTTTGGTTTGGGTTTTGTTTTTTTGGGGGGTGGGAAAAGGTGTGCAGATCTTTTTAAGTTTGAGGTGTGGAGGGCTTGAGCAGGTTATCCTGATGACAAGTTTCCTTCAGAATTATCTCTTTCAGTAAGCAGAATGTAAATCCAATGGGGGGGGAAAGGAAAAGCAATATCTTGTCCTTTGACTCCTACATTATTGTGTTCTTTTTATAACCTACAGGGTACTTTACTCCCCCCCAACCTTTGAATGTTACTTCAGTACTTCTCACTCTTCCTTTTAATTCCCCCACCTCAAAAAAGTATGTTTAGTTCTTCCCAATACTTTTGAGTATGGCTTTTTTCCTCCATTTGTTGCTGAGAAGGGCGGGCTACTTTACCATACCTTTTCACTTTGCCTGGGCTGATCTTTTTGAATGCTTTTTTTAAATACTCCTCACCCAAGCTGGTGCTACACTTCTTAACTGACTGAGTGGAGGGTTTAGAGTGGTCTTTGTTTTTTTTCTTATTTTCATTCACCCAACTCCCAGCAGACTTGTGCCAGAGTAAGAGTGAGATCTGTTGTTGGCAAGAGTAACCTTGTAAAAATATGAATCCTGAGGCAAGACCCTTGCTTTAAAAATGGGTGAAATGCTGTAGGGCTCCCTGAGAGTTAGTTTTAGCTGTGTTGTTGGGATGGGAAAAGTGACTGTGACCACCTTAACAGCTTTGATCACACAAGGCAAGCACCCGTCTCCAGATAAATTTGTTACAGCTACTAAATCTGCGGTGACACATCTGAGATGAGGCAAGGGTTGAGAAAACCAGGCAGCAAGGCTGAGAAGGCAAACGTGAATCTGACCCTAATCACATAGCTTTGCAGGGGTCTCCTGGATTTGCTTGGGATGGGCTTGGCTTGCTGTGTTTATGTGCTTCTTTGGGAAGAGGTGGTGAAGAACTGCACAGTTTGCTCCTTTCAAGATTGTTTTCCCCTTTCCCCGTTCAGTGGTAATAATGCAGTTCCCCTCTCATGAGAGGGTGTTTGTGGAGCACCGGAGAAAGCGACATATATTAGAGCATTTTATGGGTTTGGAAAATAGGCTGACTGGCTTCTTCCTAGTACTGTAACCTCAAAGCTACAGTAAACTCTACTAAGCTCTGCTTTGCATCCTTTCATGCTTTGTTTGCGTGAATATCAGTGCTTCTTTCTATGCACTGTTGCCAGCAATTTTATGTATGCCAATACAAATACCAACTTGAGCTTGGACTCTTCTCCAAGCACCTGGGAAAGTGCACTGAGCTGAGACAACACCAACCTGCCCCATCCCCCAAACAGATATTGAACTGCATTCCTTTCCTGCTTGTTTTTTAAAGTTTAAATCCGCATCTTGAATTCATCCGCTGTGAAAGTCTCCAAGCTGTAGTGCGCATTGCAGCATACATCTGGTTAGTAGGTGCTGTCCAGTCTTTCGAGGGTGACTTGGGAACCAAGGATTTCAAGACAGGAGTTGTGGTGAGGCAAGGGATGGCACCCCTCATTGCACATTATGTGATCTTTGATACCTGAGGGGTGACTATACAAGCTGCTCCAGAATTACTTCTCCTTTCCCAGAGGTGCGTAGTGTTTGTTGGAGTGCATCTTGACAGACCTATGCTGGAAAACGGCTACTTTATTTGCTGGGTTTGCACTAATTGAGTCTTGGGGATGGGCAGATCGCTAACAACAAAAGCCCCTCTGCATGGCCTGAGCACCTGTGTTTGCAACACTTGGTGGCAGACTTTGGCTAGAAAGATGCAAACAGTTTCCTTGGCCAGAGGCAGCCTAGTTTTGACAAAAGCTTATTTTTAGTACTGCTAGGACCTGCACGCACTGGTTATGTTGGCAGTTCCAGCATCTTTCTAGAAGGGATGTATTGAAGCACAATTAGCTTGTCATACGCCAACATAGTTTCTCTGGCCATCTGTAGACCAAACAAAGAGAAGTATGTGGAGAGAGAGCGAGAGGTAGTATTGTATTTGAGGATGTTTGTGCAGCACAGCTGTAACTCAGACCATAGCTGCCTCTGGTGCCAAGCAAAGTGCTCTTCATTCTTCTAGAACTAAGTGGTAAGTGTTTGGGTTGGGTAGATGGGTGTGGGGATATGAACTCTTAGGATTTGCTGTTGTTGTAGGCTTCCACAAATCAGTGTGTTTCACAGACAGTTTTCCTTCAGGTTTAAAAGTACGAGTCTGATGTCTGAACTTACTTGGATTAACCTTTGTTTCTGTCTCTTTTTGCTTTGGGCTGCCATCATTCTATGAATGTATCCCTGAAAACAATTTGTAAAGCTCCTATTCCACAGCAAACCTGCCTCATTGTAACTTCTGCTAAAATGTTTTGTAGGAAGTGGAGGAGAGAGTAACCACAGATCTAGGATTCTTTTTCCCAGGCTATTAATCCTGGAAAACGGTTGTTGAATCTTGAATACAAGGTTTAATCTAAATCTCGTAAAAAGCTGTGTTACCTGTACATGGATAAGGGCAAGTGAAGGTCAGTAGTTCTGGATGACAAACAGTTGTATTTTATTAGTATATCAGCTGTGTTGAGTGTCGGGGGAGAATGCTGTATCTTAGTGCTGTTACCCAGAGACACTGAAATTGTGTGAAGTATGGGCTTATGGCAGTAACTTCAGTTTGGCTGTTGCTGCAGCAGGATCTCCTTTTAGCTTGAAAATAACAACTTATGAACAACTAAATTTTTTTAAAGTTGGGAGTTTCAGTGGGGAAAAAAACAAAACACCGGCACTTCCAGTTCTGGATGAAGATCTAGCAAGAAAAATGTATGCGACCAACAGCTTTAGAGTGTAAATTGTGTATATACGAGTTATTCCTGAATCTCTGCAACTGGTTTTGTGATACATCGGTTGAAGTATGAAGATATTATCTACAAAAAGACTCCTACTGGAGGAAACCATGGTACAGGGGGAAAAGAATCATCCAGGAGAGATATCCCTCATTTTTGGGAGGGGGAAGGGAGAGATTTTATTTTGTGTATAAGAAACTGGCTGAGTTTACATGATGCAGCTAATGGTTAAACCTGCCAACTAAATATGACATACTGTTACAATTGAAACAAACTTATGTGATATTTCGTTAAATCTTGATGGTGCCCTGTGTCTAGTAAAAAATGGATCCCCCAAATTGTTTTATTCTCCCCCATCTTGTAATCCAGGGTCAGCTGCTATGCACAAAGTCTGTGTTTTGTAAAATGTTTGCTGACTTGGATGTTTCTTTTGAATCTGCAACTGCTTCCTGATTAATTTGGCTAAGACCACCCCTGGGCTCTTGAGTTAAGATTTAGGCAAAGGTATGCTGTATGCAGTTTACAGATGCATTCTCAATGTTACAAGTTAAGTTGCAGGGGGGGCAAATTCTTTACAATAAGATGGTCCATTTTTAATCTTTATCATTGCCTTTGTTGTACATCAGGAGCATGTTTTTGTTTTTCTCAAACTCTAGAAATACCGTTCAGAATAAACGTGCACTATTTGAGTTATGTCATTTACAACTTGTCATGTGCATTTTTTTTACAGTCCAGCTGTTTCCCTCTGAAATCAGATACAGAATATTCCTCCAGTGTTTCATAAACTGTGTAACTTGGGAGATTTCTAACACGAACTGTGAGTTGGGCTGCTGTGAGGAATGCCATGGGTGTCTGACAGCTGAGGAGAGTGGGGTCTGTTTGTTTGTCTTCCCTGAAGTTACGAGCCTTTTCTCAAAAATCCTTTGTCTTGTGGGGTGGCAAGGAGGAGAGGAAGAGGAACTGTCCTGGAATAATTGTGCATTGACTACTGAGCAGTCTTGAAACAAACAGACTAGACATCAAGAACTCTTGTGGTTTGGGCCTTATAGGTTCAATATTTTAAAGTATTCAAACTAATTGCTAGCTATTGCAAATCTTGACGACAATCTTTGAAAAACTATGGTCCGTGCCTGTAAAAGTAACTGGTCTTAAGATGCAGCAAGTACTCTTCCATACTGATTTTTCTCAGAAGGGTATTTAAGTAAAGCTTGCATCTCTTCTTAACTATTCCAATCCCTTCTGTTAAAGCCATTTTTTGTCTGTAGTTTTTTTGCTCCTCTCCTGCTTTGAGGTGCCATTTATGAAGTGATAAAGTTGCACTGTGGTAGTTTCTGGGGAAAAAGAAATGTTACCCCGAATATTCTATATTCTGTTCATATAAATATTCGATCTGCTTATTTAAGTTCCTCTAGAAACTGCTTTATCAGTAGATGGAGTTGCTGCAGTCTTTAGGATAGCATGCAAAAGCAAAGCTCAGGCTCTGAAACTTGACTGTGGTTTTGAGCTGCTGCTACCAGCTGTCTCCCCTGACCTCTGCTGGAGGGCCTGGAAGGCGCAGCTGGAGATTAACTGCTACCAGGAGTGCAACCTTCATCACTGCCCTCACCAGCAGCTGCAGAAGCTGGAAAGCTTTTGCTGTACTTAAACTGCTGCAGCTGTTCTCCAAACCACTCAGCTTTTATTGAGCTCTCTTGGGTTTTTTTCCTTCTCCATGTTCATCCCAGTTGCCTCTCTAACAGCCTGTACAGCTTTAGACAACTCGGTTACTCCTTTACAGGGAAACTAGCAGATAACCCCTGGTTGTTCATGTTGCCCTTTCCCAGAGCTTTGCTGGTTCTACTAGTATCTTAAGATATGCAGTTCCGTTCCCCTGACTGTATTCAAAACTTGGTTATTTATGGGGTCCTTACGGTGGGCTATTATCTTTTAGTTGTAACAGTTTGCACTTTTTTTTTTTTTTTAACTGAGATGATTATTTAAAGAACAGTCAAAATGCCAGGGTCTAATAAGTGAATAGTTAAGTCATTCACTCCACATGAAAAACTGGGATTGTTGTTTTTTCCCCAGTGTGGACATCACCCTATTTACCTGTGCTGGATATAATTTGCTGTTACAGTGCCCAGTCACTCAGCATTAGAAGGTTCACCTGGTATTCCGCATTCTTATTATCTTGACTAACCTCCAGGAAATTTCCACCTCACTACTTCCTTTTTTTAAAATACTGTTGAGGAGTATAAACCCCAGCATGAATCTTCAACTCCCCTGTTGACCTCCCACTAGTGTGAAAACTGATCTTTTCTTCCATGCCCTGTGATGTCTGTATTTTTAATCTGTCCCTGTGAGGTTACTGTCCTCTGATCCTCCAGTAGCCTAGATGACTTAAGAGCTTTTGGCCAGGGATCGTTTATTTGAAGTCCTTTTGAGTATCTACCAGACCAATCTCTGTGAGCAGAGTGTTGCAATCTGTTCCTGGCAATACTACTTTTTCCCCTGTAGGGGTTCTCCAAATCTACTCAAACCATGGAGTCCAGATGCTTTGTATGGGACATGAGATTGTTGCTCACTGTTGCTGATGTGCTTTTCTCTTGCCCATAAAGAGGCATCAGTCAGACCAGGTGATGGAAAGGTCACCTTTTGCATATCTTTTTATCCTGCCTTCTTTCCTTTCCCCCCCAGTGCTTTAGTACTGCAAAAGCACTCAGTTTTACTATCGTTTTGCCTTAAAAGCTTTGTGGCAACACCATCTCAAGCTCTCTAGGCTGCGAAGTGAGTTGCCAGCTTTCTCTTCCACTCACTTGCATGTATTATGGCCCACAGCCCAAGAAACTCCTGTACCTGGGGAGAGATGCAGTGACCTCTCTTCCGACGGCCTTTGTCAGCTGCTGGATCGCATCATGCAGACTTAGGCCATTACTGTTTGCTAAATTATTGAATTCAAACCTGCACGACAGCCGTGTATTATGCCTTCGTGCAAAAAAAAAATGCACTCAAGTTGTTCTTGGTTAAGATTATTTAAAATAAAGCTGCAGAAACTCTTTTCAGCTGTCACACAAACAGCAAATAATCTAATCTACTCAGTGCAAAGCTTTTCTAAATAGTGGTGCGAAACCTGTTTGGTTTTTTGTTTTGGGGTTTGGGGGGTTTTTTTCGGGGTGGGGAGCTATCTCATGATAAAATTACTAGTCTACATTTACTACCAGAAACAGGCTACTGATATTCAACAATTTCCTATTATATATGATTTCACCAGTGAATTTTTGCCTGCTGCTGGATTTTTACTACCGTATTTCCAATATCTAAAACTGCATGGATAACTTGAAGATTCACAAGCTCAAACACTACAGGGCACAAGAGGGTTGCAGAAGGTAAATTTGGTTTTGCTGCTTTGGACAGGGGATGCTTCTTTAGTGAAAATCTTCACTGGAAAAGCACACTACCCTTTAAAAGAGGAGAAAAAAGAGAAAACTAACTCAGTTTATATTGGAATAAACTGACAGAGCACAGGTATTCCAGATTTCATTTGTTTTCCCATTTGGTTGTGTCAGAACTAAAAAAAATACAAAAACTGAAAAAGTGCACTTATATTTATATTGTGAAGTTGCTATATACAGTAACTTTAGAATTTTTCTGCAGAAACATCTAGGGCCTTAAATTTCTTCACAGCTGGCAAATGGGTCTTCCACTTAACACCAGCAGCAAGATTATTTTGCAAACAGCAGCTATTCAAAATGATTTTTTTTTCTTTTTTTTTTACATCTAATTGCCACTATGACTCATTTCAGCAGCAGCAAAGTTCTTGGATGCTGCTTCAGAAACTGGTCCCTGCTCTGTATTATGTAATATTTTAGGACGGTATATGGACACAAGATGCTTTCTGGGGAAAAAGGCATCTACTTTTTCCATAAAGCCTAAACATCACAGCTCTGCCTTTTTAGGTTGTCTCAGAAAGAAGAGGCTTTGCAACTCCAGTATCACCTACAGATGAGCGGAGAGATACTACTGGTAAAATACAGTTTGTACTGCTAAAATACATTTGAAAAGAGTTCCGGAAAATAACTTGCAGAACATCTGTGGAAGGAAACGGTTGAGGCTGGAAATAGGACACTACCTTATTATGACCAGGAATTGAATTAGAGAGGTGTTAGCAGGGAGTACAAACTGAGGTGGTGGGGAGTTGTTAATGATTCAGACTCCCCCATTTAGTGGAAGAAAGAACACTTTTCTTAAGCTCTGATGTAATTCATGAGGAAGACGGATGTGAAGGGTCTCGCCCCCCAGAACTAAATGAGCACAGTCCATCATAAAGCTTGTATTGAAACAACCGATTCTGTTAATGAATCAGTAACAGCAAAGAAATAACAGTCGCAGAAGATGGGCTCCTAATAAACAGCCAGATGCTATTTATGATTTGGAAATTCTTTAGCCAGCTGCCTTTT